>PVKS010004685.1:39932-91186 GCA_004027875.1 Aplodontia rufa
TGAGAGAGACAGAGAAAGAGAGAAACAGCTTTATGTAGTTTTTCACATGACCTTCATTACTCCAACACATAGTTGTGTACATGGTGCTGGGGTTTGAACCCGGGTCCTTGTGCTTGCCAGGCAAGCGCCGAAACCGCTGAGCCACTGCTCCAGCCCCTCATAATCACTCTCGAACTTTAAGCTTTTCTCAGAGGTAATATTCTTTTTAGTATTATCAAATTTGCAATATATTACTTTCTCAGCCCCAGGAATCAATATTTTTAGTATAAAAAATAATGTACAGATATATAATCAAAGAAACTAAGTAAAAACATGATGTGTTAAAAATAGAATTGAAAGAGTAGGGATATACCTAAGCGGTAAAGTGCCTGCCTCCCATGCCTGAGGCCCTGGATTTCATTCCCAGCACTGCAAAAAAAGGAAAACTGAATTGAATTAAATTGAAAATCAACGTCAGCCTATTGTCTTTACATAGGTATTTTCTGGTCCTGCTACTGAAGTGGGCCAGAAGCTATGTGAACCCCTGGTGCCCATGTTGTGACCTCCAGGGCCATCCACATACACCAAAGTGTGACTGCTCGGACATACTGCTCTCTCTAATCCAGGACAGGCCCTTTCCAGGTGAATCTAGGGCTCCTTTTCATGTTGAGCTTGAAAGCTTTAGGAGGTAATGTCATGTCAGCAGGACTCAGGAGCCCATACAAAGGTGACTCTGTGAGCAAAAGTTGTGACAATCAGCAATTAAAAGAATAATGATTGTATTGAATTAATACATTGAATTGATGAAAATTCATTAGTTCATAATGATATTCAAAATGGGAGAGTCAAGAAGTCTCATTTATTACCATTTGAGGCAACTGCTAAAATAACTCCTTACTTTGAAAATTAGTAACGTGGTGGAGTGAATGGTTAGCTTGCTTAGGGGCCTGAGTTTGATCTCTAGGGTGAAAGATAGCAAGGAAGGGAGAGAGGGAGGGAGTTAAAAGGAAAAGCTAGGTGAGGTAGCACACACTCTTGGCTGGGGAGGCTGAGACAGGAAGATCGCAAGTTCAAAGCCAGACTCAGTAACTTAGCGAGACCCTGAGTAATTTAGCAAGACCCTATCTCAAAATAAAAAAATAAAAAGGGCTGGGGATGTGACTCAGTGGTTAAATTCCTCTTGGTTCAATCCCTGGTAACAAAAAAAAAAAAAAAAAAAAAAAAAAAGGTGGGGAGAGAAAAGAAAATTAGTAAGAATTTATTTTGCCCTTTCAAGAAAAAAATTATTTTTGCATAAACAAATAGCTGTACTTGATGAGCAAAGCCTTCAAGAATTCTTCTGACAAATGTGGAAAAAATAAAATAATTAGAAACATAATTGCAGAAACTTGAATGAAACTATTGATTTAAGGAAGGATGACCATTTGGTGCTAACCAAGAGATGATGATGTAGCTCAGTGATAGAGCATATGCCCAAAAATGAATCCCTGAAGGTCCAGGGACTCAATCCCCCGCACCACAATAAACTGCAGAAGTTAGCGGATTGACTATTAGAATGAGCACACATTGCATAGATTACTTCCTAGTCTCAAAAGGGAAAGCATGAACCGTAAATGAAGTAAGTAATCAGCCTGTCAGCATCCAAATCCAGGTGGCAATCTTAGTGTCACTAATGGGTGATCATATGTACTAATGAAATGCAGCATTGATAGGATGACCACATGACTATCCTTCCCAGTGCTTCGTACCTAGTCCAGGCTTCCCTCAGAGAGTTTAATCCATTCCTAAAAACGTGCTGAATAGTGAATTTTCAGATAATGGGAGTCCATATGTTGTTATTTGAAATGGAAGAATGATGGTACAGCTGGATGCAGTGGCACATGCCTGTAATCCCCGTTACTCAGGAGGCTGAAGTAGAAGGATCTCAAATTTAAGGCCAGCCTTGGCAACTTAGTGAGCCCTTTCTCAAAATAAAAAGAAAAAAAAGCACTCTTTCTCTCACACTTCTCTCTCATTTTGCCTTTCTCCCTTAAAAAAAATAAATAAAGGAAAGAAAGAAAAAGATAAAAAAGGGTGGAGCATCCCTAGGTACAATCCCCAGTACTGAGAAAAATAAAAATAAATGGGGATACATTGGGGCAAGGGTAAATCTTGGGGGAATGAGGTGGGAGAACAGACAGGGCAGACTGAAACAGAGAGAAGCTGAGATGGTTAAGACCAAGGAGGAGAAATATTTTGTTTTTGTGGTACTAGGGATTGAGCCCAGGGGCATTCTACCCATGAGCTATATCTCCAGACTTTTTCTTTATTTTTTATTTTGAGACAAGTTCTCACTAAGTTACTGAGGCTGATCTTGAACTTGCAATACTGCTGCCTCAGCCTCCTGAGTGCTGGGATTACAGCCATGTATCATCACTCTTTCATGCCCTGTTAAGAATACATTTTTTTTTTAAGAGAGACAGACAGGGGCTGGAGCAGTGGCCTGGCGGTTACAGCGCTTGCCCAGCATGCGAAAGTATACTGGTTCAAATCCCAGCACCGGAGTACACAATTAAGTATCAGAGCAACAAAAGCCATGTGAGAAACTCAATAAAAATTGATTGTCTCTCTCTCTCTCTTTCTCTCTCTCACTGTCCTTCTCTCTTAAAAGAGAGAAAGAGAGAGAAATAATTTTTTATTTAGTTTTTCATTGCTTTCATCGCTCCAAGACTTTTGTTGTGTACGTGGTGCTGAGGTTTGAACTTGCATACTCTGCTGAACCACCACTCCAGCCCCCAAAATACATTTTTGAACAAGACCTTTTCACTCCTGTCATGATTGTGATCTCTTACAAGCAAACAATGATCGTTCTGTCTCTGATCTGTTTTTGAGTATTTTTTTTAGTATTAGTGACTCCTTGTATTGGTTTGCTAGGGCTGCTCATAACAAAATACCAGGGCAGTGCCTTCAACAGCAGATATTTATTTTCTCACAGTTCCTGAGGCTGGAAGTCCAAGACAAAGGTCCCAGCAGGTTTGGTTTCTCTGAAGTCTCTCTCTTTGACTTGCAGACAACCCAGCAGACTGGTGCTGTCTAGTGGCCCACAGCCACACCTCCTCCCATAAGCTCTGAACTGTGGCCCTGGAAGTATTCTCCCTGCGCTCTAGGATGCCCTTTAGAGCTTTCTTCATCTCTCTGTATTTACTATCCTATCACCCAGTTCTGGTGGCACATGCCTCTAGTCTCAGTGACGGGAGAGGTTGACGTAGGGGTATTAAAGTTTGAGGCCAACCACAGCAACTTAGACCCTGAATCAAAATACAAAATAAAAAGGGCTGGAGATGTGGCTCAGCAATTAAGTGCCCCTGGGTTCAATTCCCAGTACCACAAAAAAATAAGTAAATAAAAAATTATAGTTACTTCCCTATCAACATTGAATTTTTTTATATTAAACTACACTGCTTAAATTACTTCTTGGTCTATTTCTTTCTTTCTTTCTTTTAGAGGGAGATGAAGAAAGGGAGAGAGAAGGAATCAATTTTTGTTGATTTTTTTCATCTGGCCTTTGTTTCGCTGATACTTAGTTTTGTATGTGGTGCTGGGTTTTGAACCCGGGTCCACACTCATGCCAGGCAAGCGCTCCAATCACTGAGCCAGCGCTCCAGGCCCCCTGCTTTTTTTTGAGAGAATGAGAGAGTATTAATTTTTCTCATCTGATTTTTATTTTTCCTTTATTTGTGTATGTGGTACTAGGGATCAAACCCAGGACCTTACACATGCCAAGGCAAGCACTCTACTGCTGAGCCACCTCTCCAGTCCCTCTCTTAATTGTACGCAGACTGTTAACTGGTAACCAGGAGTGTTCCCAGAAAATACACTGATAGAAGCTGAGATTTTTGGCACTGGTTTGATTGTGCCTTAGGACTGACCACTGTGCTGACCTCCTTGTCGTGAATAATGGGTTTCTAGTCACCCATAACAGAGTGGCATCACAATCAATGAGGCTGTGGTCTGTGGTTGATTTTGGTGAAGTGCCAACTGAAGCAGGTGCCTTGGGATCCCATATGGCTTCTGCATTTCACTGTTGTGGACATTATAATGACTGGGGTGTGAGAGGAGTGCACATGAAAATACTTGAGAGCTTAGAAGGAAAGATTCCAAGTTCAAAGCCAGCTTCAGCAACTTATCAGGGCCCTAAGCAACTTTCTGAGACCCTGTCTCAAAATAAATAATAAAAAGGGCTGGGGATGTTGCTCAGTGGTTAAACACCCCTGGGTTCAATCCCTAATTCAATAAAAAAAAAAAAAAACCAAAAAACTCAGGTCTGCTAACTCTCAGTTAAGTCATGGAATGAGAACCAGAGTGTTTCAGTGATAACCCTAAAAGAATTTCTTATTTATTATTGCTCCATAGCTGATGTTGTTGAAAATCAAAAATAAAATTTAATTGTGCAGGTTGCTGAGTTATAATGATAGATGAGTTTATAGTCTTGCCAAGTTTCTCATGTTGAGAGATAAGATATTGATCAGGAAGTAAGGGTATGCCAAACCTTGAAATTGAAACATCTCGAATGAATTAAGACATTCAAAAGAAACTAATATGGTCTTGGACTCCCGGATCATTCTGAGCCCCCTTACTCGTGGAAGTAGCTTCCTGTGGTATCTCTGGGTATTGGCTTTCCATACTTTAAAAGGTGTGACAATCCCATCCAAGGCTGATGCTTTGAAAGGGGATGCTCAGTCCCTTCAAGGCACATCATAGCCGTATCCTGTTGGTGGTATGGCCCACAAGTACTGTCAAATCTTAGACTGCTACAGAGGGAGAGGGGTACAACATGATTCAGGAGGAAATAGCTTAGACACCAAAAGAACTGCAGGACTTTGCTGATATTTACCAGTAGCAACAGGGGGAATATATGTGGGATGGAGTCTGAGGTTCGGTGTTAGCTTACTGTTACTGTAATACTTGAGAAAATCAACATATAAAGAGGAATAGTTTAGGGCTGGAGTGGTGGCTCAGTGGTTACAGTGCTTGCCTGACATTCACAAGGACCCCAGCAACACATACACAATGAAGTGTTGGAGCAATGAAAGCCACATGAAAAAATAAATAAAAATTAAACCTCACTTTCTCTCTCACTGTCCCTCTCTCTTAAGAAAAAAAAAAGTTGTCACGCGGGAGACCAGGGTTCGATTCCCCAACAGGGAGCCAAAAAAAAAAAAGAAAAGAAAAGGAAAGAAAAAGTAGGGGTTGGGGATTTAGCTCACTGGCAGAGCACTTGCCTAGCATGCACAAGGCCCTGAATTCAGTCCTCAGCCCTGAAAAAAAATAAAAAAGTTTATTCTTATGTATTAAAAAAAAGGAGGACCGGTTTAATAATGTGGCTCACAATTTTGGAGTTTTCCTCACTTGGCCCTGGTGCTCTTGGGCCACATCAGGGTGGGATCTGTCTTCTCACCTCATGGCTGCTAGGAAGCAAAAAGAGAAAGAGCAAGTCACTGGGATCCCACAATTCCCTTCCAGGTCATGTACCCAGTGACCTAACTTCCTCCCAATTGGACCCGCCTCTGAAAAGTTGTACCACCTTCTGATAGTGCCATGGGCAAGGGACCAAGTCTTTAACTCATGGGCCTGTGGGGACACTTATTCAAACCATAGCAGGTCGACAGGTCGAAGAGGACAACATATAACACTTTGTTGGCAAAATTATTATTTTCCCTTGCAGTGCTAGGATTGAAACCCAGGGCCTTATGCATATAAGGCAAGTGCTCTACCACTAAGCTACATCACCAGGCTTTTTCCTTTTTAATTCTGAGACAGGGTCTTGCTAAGTTGCCTGGGCTAGCATCGAACTCACAATCCTCCTGCCTCGGCCTCCTGAGTAGCTGAGATTATAAGTGTGCACCATAATACCTTGCCCTACATTCTTTTTTTAATGAGTGTGCTTACTAAATTCAGAATGTACTGTGTTTACTTTTATAGCTGAAGATGGGTCTAACTGCTTGTTTGATTTGTTGAATGAAACCTGAACTCAAAATTAAAATTTAATGAGATCTTACTTAATAAGATTAGGTGCCAGAGCTTTCTTGGCACGTAGAGAAGGAAATCCAAAGGTACGGGGAGAGAGCAATGCTGGATTGGATTTTTATGATGTGTAACTAATTCCCTAACTATATCCACATGCAGGCCCAAGATGATACTCCCTTTACCAAGGCATTGGAAAATGCATCTGAGGCTAGGAGTGTAACTCAGGGCATGCATGTGTCAGGCTTTGGGTTTGATCTCCAGCACCACCAAACAAAAAAAGCATTTGTAAGGGGAGTGCCTGCATCCTTGAGAAGTTCTGAGACTACTCTCCTTTATAGGCTCGGTAGGGAATCTTACCTTTAAGATGGAACCCTTGACTTCAGTAGGAAGGGCAGTATTGCATTTTAGAGAGGCCAAGTGAATCATTTAAACATTAAAGATAAAGTGGCACATCAATTACAAAGGGCATTGGAATGCTTCTTTGGTACCAGAGATTGAACTCAGGGGCGCTTAACTACTGAGGGACATCCCCAGCCCTTTTTAAATGTTATTTTGAGACAGGGTCTTGCTAAGTTGCTGAGGCTGGCTTTGAGTTTACGATCCTCCTACCTCAGCCTCCCTCAGCCTCTGGGATTACAGGCATGTGCCACTACCCCCAGCCAGAGATTTTTTTTTTAAAGATTTTTATTTTTAAGAGGGACAGTGAGAGAGACAGAGAAAGAAACAACTTTTATTTAGTTTTTCACATGGCTTTAGTTGCTCCAACACTTAGTTGTGTACGTGGTGCTGGGGTTTGAACCCGGGTCCTCATGCTTGCCAGGCAAGCACTGAAACCGCTAAGCCACCACTCCAGCCCAGAGATTTTTTTAAAAATAGGAATACCTGTAATTCAGAGATCTTTGGTGGGTGCTAAATGACCACTGTATTTCTAGGAATTAAATAGATAATCAGCCTACTGGAATATTGCTTGATCTACGTCCATCACAGAAAAATCTCTAAGTCTGGTAGTCAGAAACTTGATTAGGTGGGGCTAGGGATGTAGCTAATGGTAGAGTGCTTGCCTGGGGTTTGATCCCCAGCACTGCAAACGCAAATAAACATACCAAAAACTTGACCTGAGCCACCACAGATGGCCTCCCACCTGTTTCTAAGTGTAAGCCAATTCACAGACCCACAGCCCTTTGAAGGAGGCCCAATTTCCCCAAGGAAGTATGTTGAACCACTGCTGCAAAAAACCCACATTCAGGGCTGCAGTGGTGGCTCAGCAGTTACGGCGCTTGCCTGGCATGCGCAAGTACACGAGTTCGAGCCTCAGCACCACGTACACAATGAAGTCTCTTTGGAACAATGAAGGCCACATGAAAAACTAAATAAGTAAAAAAAATTAGTTCTCTCTCTCACTGTCCCTCAAAAAAGGAAGAGAAGAAGAACTCACATTCATATTCTTCCAGTTATTCCCAGAGGAACCTGCTGCAATTTGCTAGAGTTGCATTAGGGAACCTTTTCTGGGATTATTAGACACTGGTTCTGGATTGGACTCAAATATTACTGTGGTCCACCACACGAGGCAGTCAGGTGCTAGATGGAGTTAGTTTTGCTAACGTCTGACTCACAGGGGCTCTGGTAGGTCCATGAAGTCAACCTGTGGTTATTTCTCTGGTTTCTGAATGTATAATTGTAAAGATATATTTGACAACTGGCAGAATTCTCATATTGGCTCTGATCCAAGAGATTATTATGGGATCATGGCACCGCTAAGTGGAAGGCTGTAAATCATCCTGGGGAAAATGCAGGGATTAATGCTCCCATTAAAGACTTGACAGGAGCAGAGGTGGTGATATTTATCCCTTCCGTTTAATTCACCTATTTGGTTTGTGTGCAAGTCATGTGGATTTTAGGAAATGACTGTGGATTATCATAAACTTAATCTGGTGCTGACTCAAGACTGCTGCTGCTGCTGCTGTTCCAGATGTGGTCTCATTTTACTATGGTATTTTACTGGATCTATGAATCATCTAAAAACTGTATGTGTGGGGCTGGAGTGGTGGCGCAGCAGTTACAGTGCTTGCCTGGCATGTGCAAGGATCCGGGTTCAAACTCCAGCACCACATACACAACAAAGTGTCAGAGGAGTGAAAGCCATGTGAAAAACTAAATAAAAGTTGCTTCTCTCTTTTCCTCTCTCTCTCACTGTCCCTCCCTCTCTTTAAAAAAAAGAAAATAAATTTAAAGAAGGAAAGGTTTATTGTGGCTCATGATTTCAGAGGTTTCAGTCCATAGTAAACAGGAGCCATTGCTTTTAGGCCAGTGGCCAGTGGCAAGATAGAGCATCAAGGCAGAGGGCATGGTGGAGCGGAGCGGCTCACCTGAAGGCATCTGAGAAAGGGAAAGCTAGGACAGGGCTGGGGACAAGATATACCTTTCCAGGGCAGGCCCCCAGTGGTCTACTTCCTCTAACTAGGCCCCACTTGCTATACTTTCCACAACCCCACCACGACCTCCCAACAGTCCATTCGGTCATGAATCCATCTGTGGGTTGATACATGGATGAGATCAGAGCCCTTGTGATCCAATCACTTCCTTTTTTTTTTTTTTTGGTACTGGGGATTGAACTGAGAGGCCTTTAACCGCTCACTGACTCATATCCCCAACCCTTTAAATTTTATTTATTTATTTATTTTTAATTTTGAGACAGGTTCTGCTAAATTGCTTAGGGCCTCTCTAAATTGCTGAGGCTGGTCTTGAAATTGCAATCTCCTGTCTTACAGGTGTGCACCACCACCACACCTGGCCTAAAGTCCCACCTTTGAACATTGCTGCATGGTGAACCACATTTTCCACACATGAGCCTTTAGTGGATGTTCTAGATCCAAATTATAACACCAAGAATATGATTTTGTATTATAATTCTTTGCAGTTTGTTAAAACTTTTTATGCCATCTAATCAATTTTTGCCATTTTTGTAAATAAATGTCCCATGTATGCTTCACAAGAATGTGAATTCTCTAATAACTTAACATAAGATTGGTCTTTTGGGATGGAGTGGTGGCTCGGCAGTCACGGCGCTTGCCCGGCATGCACAAGTACACAGGTTCAAATCCCAGCACCACGTACACAACTAAGCGTCAGAGCAACGAAAGCCATGTGAAAAAATCAATAAAAATTGATTCTCTCTGTCTCTCTCTCTCTCACACTGTCCTTCTCTCTCAAAAAAAAAAAAGTTGAGATGCTTTAAAAAAAAGATTGGTCTTTTATGGTGTGCTAATGTATATATCTTACTAGACTTTGTCTACTTGATCAAGAAATTTCTGAGTTGTATGTTAAAATCTCCCACTATCATTGGGAATTATAAATTTCTTCTTATAATTTGATCAGTTTTTGCCTCTTATGTCAATAGAGTCTATTATTTTCTGCATTAAAAATTTAGAATTACTGGGCTGGAGTTGTGGCTGGGTATGTGCAAGTACATGAGTTTGAACCCCAGCACCATGTACACAACAAAGTCTCAGAGCAACGAAGGCCACATGAAAAACTAAATAAAAATTGTTTCTCTCTCCCTCTCTCTCTCATTGTCCCTCCCTCTTTAAAAAAAATTTAGAATTATTATTGGGCATGGTGGCACATACCTGTAATCCCAGCTATTTGGGAAACTGAGGCTGAAGCAGGAGGATCCTTAGTTCAAAATCAGCCTCAGCAATTTAGCAAGGCCCTAAGCAACCTAGTGAGACACTGTCTCAAAATAAAATACAAAAGGGCTGCAGTGGTGGCTCAGCAGTTACAGTGCTTGCCTGGCATGCATGAATATGCAAGTTCAAACCCCAGCACCATGTATACAACTGAAGCTTCAGAGCAATGAAAGCCACATGAAAAACTAAAATTGATTTGCTTGCTCTCTCTCTCTCTCTCTCTCTCACTGTACCTCTCTCTTTAAAAAATAAAATAAAATACAAAAAAGGACTGGTGATGTGGCTCAGTGATTAAGCATCCCTAGAGCCAAAGAAAATTTGTTAAATCTTCCTTGTGAATTATATCTTCTGTGATTATATAAAAATCCTCTTTTATTCTGTTAATACTTTCTTTTGGTTAGCATTTGTCTGGTATATCTTTTTCCATCCATTTATATTCAACTTTCCTGAAAATAACCTCTTTGTTTTAAATATAGCTTGTTAAAAAGCATATAGTTGTATACTTTAAAGCAATCTAAGCTAATATAGTGGCCCAAGTCTGTAGTCCCAGCTGCTCAGGAGGCTGAGGCAGAAGAATCGATTGAGGCCAGGAATACAGGACCCAGCCTGGGCAACTTATTGAGACCTCTGTCTCAAATTTTTAAAAACGATGGGAGTAGCTGGGGATGCAGCTCAGTGGTAGAGTGCCACTGGGTTCAGTTCCTAGTAACACACACAAATTAATTAAAATGATTTTTTCCTTATTTCCTTCCTAGTGGTTTGAAGCCATGATTTTTTTGTATTTCTATTCTCTTGCTAAATATCTTTATTTATTTTTGTTTTTTTATTTTAGAGAGAGAGAGAGAGGGAAAATGAGAGAGAGAATCAATTTTATTTAGTTTTTCATCTGATTTTTGTTTTTCTGTCATTTAGTTGTGTATGTGGTGCTGTGGTTCAAACCCAGGTCCTCACACATGCTAGGCAAGTGCGATACCGCTGAGCCACTGCTGAGCCTCCGTTCCAGCCTCCTTTAATATTTTAATATGCATACTTGACAAAGTCTAAAGTTGGTTGACTTCTTACCTTTTTTCTAGCAGACTGACCACCTCCCTCCCATCTGGTGTGTTACTATGTCTGGCATTCCATTTAATCTTATTTTATATGCCCCAAATTGATGTTATTGTTACTTTATATAGTTGACAATTGATTAAATAAGCTCAAGTCCTTACCAATTTATTTGTATGCTTCTCCCCCTCCCTCCCCCCTCTCTCTTTTAAGGGCAAAGGGGAGAGGGGGAGAGGGAGAGAGTGTACCAGTTGCTGGGGTTCAAACTAGAGTCCTTGCACATGCTAGACAAGTGCTGTAACTGCTGAGCCACCGCTCCAGCCCTTATTTTTTATTTTGAGACAGGGTCTCACTAAGTTGCTGAGACTGGTGGTGAACTTTCGATCCTCCTATCTTCCTTTTTTTTTTTTTTTAATGGTAGGAGATTGAACCCAGGGCCTCATGCATGCTACTCTATCACTGAATTATATCCCTAGACATTTTTTAAAAGTTTGTTTAATTTTAGATAGGGTCTTGCTAAACTGCCCCTGCTCCCCTTGAACTTGGGATCCTCCTGCTTTTGCCTCCTGTGTAGCTGAGATTACAGTCATGTGCCCCATACCCAGTCTCAGAATTTTAGCTGTCTTGATACGCCAACAAAATATAAATTTTGTGTTTACATTAAAAGAGCACTTTGGGGGCTGGAGTGGTGGATCAGTGGTTCTGGAATTTGCTTGGCATGCGCAAGTATGCGGGTTCAAACCCCAGCACCATGTACACAATGAAGTGTCAGCAACGAAAGCCACGTGAAAAACTAAATAAAATTGTTTCTCTCTCTCTCTTTCACTGTCCCTCTCTCTTAAAAAAAAAAAAAAAAAGGCACTTTTGGGGGCTGGAGCGGTAGCCCAGCAATTGGAGTTCTTGCCTGGCATGTGCAAGGACCCAGGTTTGAACCCCTGCACCACATATCCAACTGTGGATGAAGCAAAGGCCAGATGAAAAAAATAAATAAAATTCTCTTTCTGTCTTTCTCACTCTGTCCCTCTCTCTTTAAAAAAAAGGGGGGAAGGTATAATCCCCCTCTATTATCAAGGCACCTCCCCGAGCTTCTCTTCCTGGCTCTAATCTTCCCGGCTCTAACCTTCCGGGCTCTAATTTTCCCACAGGCACAAACTATACACCCACTGACCTACTTTCACCACTGTCCTTGGGGCAGCAAACCAATCAGCATCAGCCCTCTGCTCTAACTACCCCAACCCCCATGAAAATCCCCTATAAATGCTCTTGTACACCTGTAATGAACGGGGAACCCATCTCCGATGATTGGTTTTGGTCTTGCTGCGCCGGTTTAATCCTTTCATTGGCACCGTGACTCGGATGGGGGACAACCTCAACCACTTGAGGACCCCCTCCGCTCACCTGACCAAAACCTCTTGTCCTTGTCCACCTTCTCCAGCGCTCGCTACCCGGCAACCAACACCGATTACTTCCCAGGTGAGTCATTCCCCAAGAGGTTACCACCCTCAGCCTGACCACAGCGGGAAACTACATCCCACCTAGGCCTTCGTGGCCACAATGGACTCCTAGAAACCTCATCCACCCTTTGACTCATTAGCTAGTGGGACGGAAGTGAAGAACAGACCCCCTTTACTCCTTCACTCCCTCTCCTCCGAGTCGGCCTCCAAAAAGCCTGGCGCCAGGTACTCCGAGACCTCCGGGCACTTGCCCAGCGAAAGGATCCTCCGGTGACGACCTGATTATCCTTTCTGCCTTCCGGCTCTACTGAGTCTTGGGAACGGTTTACCCTTTGGGGACACCCAAATGGGTCCTCCATTCGTTCCGTTCCGGAATCACTGTTCATTCTCTGAGTCACTGTTCCTCCTCGGAGTCACTGTCCCTTCTCCTTCTTCCTTTCCTTGATTATGGGAGCCTCTTCTTCCCTCCCAAGAGACTCCCCTTTAAAATGTTTACTTTCTAATTTGAATGGCCTTTCTCTCACACCGGACATAAAACCTAAAACTCTCATCAAATTATGTACCCAAGATTGGTCCAATTACCTGCTAGACAATCACAATCGATGGCCCACCGAGGGATCCTTAGATCCACAAATTCTCCAAGATTTATTCAATTATTGCAAGCGCTCAAAAAAGTGGAAGGAGATCCCCAGGCTTTTTCTCTCCTTCGCTCTCACTCCAAACTATGCGGCACTTGCAGCCCCCACCAGGTCCTCCTTGCCTGCAAACCTAATCCTACTGACGGAGCCTTGGGTCCTCTTCCCTGGACCCACCTTACCTTTATCCTCTCCTATTGTTGGGGTAGAAATACAAACCATACTCCCATGGAACCCCCCCTCACCTATTCCGTAGATGGATTCCCTTTTTCTCATTCCTTCCTGGTAATGCCCCGATGTCCAGTACCACTTCTCGGCAGAGATATCCTTTCAATCTTCAAGGCCACTATCTCTATACAGCCTCCATCCTCTAGCACCCCTCACTTCTTGATGGCCCTCCTGACGGAGGACCTTACAATCCCCTCCCCACACAACCCAAGCCGCTTTAACTGGCCTATAACCCATCATACAGGACCTCCTAAAAAAAGGGATATATCCGACCCACTCACTCTCCCTTTAACACCCCCGTATTGGCTATGAAGAAACCCAACTGCACCTACTGGTTAGGACAGGATCGCTGCCTCATAAAATTCATAGGCACTTCCATCACTAATTCCAGGCTCATTTCTCATTTGCTCGAAGCCTCCAGACTACCCTCTGCAAGGTTTATCAAACTGATTCCTCCCCCATTACTGTCCGGAACTCCAAGGCCAACTATGCTGTGCCAGCAGCCCCCCCCCCCCCATGCTTGTGCTCACATCCCCCGAGGAATCACATGAACACCCTTTCTACTTCCTCCACTCCTTATTTCACTCCAGTCCCCAAAGCCTTGAGGTCTTCCTCTGTCCCTTTTCTCCTTTCTCTACAGAAGATAAGACTCTTTTGCGGTGCATTTCTTGATCTGCCACATTTACCAATGAACAAATTCCAACACACCTCTACCGGCCTAAGCCCTTTCCTTCACACCAAGCTCGCAGACACACCCCCACTTTCTTGAGTCTATATCTGAAGATGACCAAAACACAGGCCTTCCCCCCCACCCATTCCTTTCCCCTTTTATCTCTGCCTCCTTTCCTTATTACTGCTGACTGCCCTCTAGCGGGCTGCTCAAATACCATCTATCTTTCTTTCCCTGCTGCTACAGAACTGTTCCAACACACCACACGCCCCTATATCTGCTTCTTGTATGACCAAACAAAAGATTACTGCACATGGTGGGCAGACACTTACGGAGGGTGTCCCTATTGGTCCTGTAAGATCCATAATGCATACTTAGGGCAATTAAACCGAAACATGTGTCAATACATACTCAGTACAAACGCCTACAACATCACAATCAAAGGCCCCTGGTCCCTCGCTAGGCCTCCGGCATCTCAGCATCCTTTTACTGCAATGGATGTGCTTCCACCCCCTGTGGGTCTCTCCACATTTCTCGTGAATACATCTCTATAGACACACAAATCTCTCAAGTGTCCACTGACATCCAGCACTCAGAACAGGTCATAATGCAGACACTCCAGAATTCATCTTCCCCCTCTAGCTCGTTTTACTCCTGGCTTCATATTTTGTCAGACATATATTGTCAGACCTTCCTTAGTCACACTTTCTCAGCTGCCACTCCAGCTAATTGTTTCCTTTACGCATCTCTAACCCAGCCTTTACTAGCTGCAGTGCCCGTGCCCATCAAGGCTTCTAATTACACCTTTGGTTCCCAGGGACAAGCTCCAGCCCCTCATAAACTAAATTTTAAAAATTTATAAATAAGTCTTGGAGCACTGGTACTGTTTCTCTTGGCAATTTCATTTTGTATTTTTCAACTGCTTTGACTTAAATAATCTCACCTTAAGATAATTAAAAACATTGAAAGTTTCATCGGGATTGTATCAAAATGCAGATTTAAGAAAGGGTCAACAAGTAGGAAAAAAATCTAAAAGGTTATAGGCATGGACATTTACGTTGATATGGAAATTAGAATGAAAAAAATGTTCCTGGGTACAGAAAAAAAATTTTTCTGGATGAAGAAATATAATGTCTAAGTAAGTCGCAGGTTTGTGGAAGGTAAATTTCAGAAGCTTGTGTGTTACACTAAATTGAATATAATCGGTACAATCAGTTAAAATGGATTTCTCTTCTGGTCAAAAACTGTTCAAGCTCTGTCTAAATGTTATGTAACTTTATGAAGCTTTACAGGCAGGGTAACTGTATCTGACATAAAAGGGTCACTGCCATTTAAAAGCCTGACTTATCTGTCTGCTTTGACTGTTTTCCTGATCATTAACACTGTTTCCTAAGTGTATATTCAGATAGACTCCAGAAACTATACATGAAAACTTTATAAAATGCTTTTAAGAGGCAAAGACATACCATCACCTACAGGACAGCACTGTTACTGGTTCTAATTAAGCAAAAAGGGTAGCTATAAAGCTGTAACAATATTTCTACTTTAAGAGTGGTGAAACTGGCCTGCTGGATGTTAAACACCAAATCAAGGAGACCAAAATTAAGACAGTTAAAGGGCTAAGGAAAAATAGTCAATATTTTGACCCTTGCCCTGTTTGGTCAGCCAAAGCTCAGGGGATGATGGAACTTCTACACAGGCTTGACAACTCTGGGTAATAAGACCTCCCGATCAGGGGGATCAGGTGACCCTAGAGAACAGAAAGCCAACCAGTAAACACACTGCAAAAAGGACGATCATTCATGGACAATGTCCCTGATGCTTCCAGGCGAAGCCACATGTGGTCAGCAAGACCCTGATTTATCCTTAGTCCAGATGGCACAACTGGTAAAAGAGCCAAAGGGCTTTTCTCAAGATCCTCAAGAATAACCCTGACAAACAGCTGACTGGTAGCAATAGACAAAAATAAGATCAATTTTGATTAAGTTGGTCTTAAACACCTGGCAGGAGAATATAATCAAAACTCAGTCCTCCATGGACATTTACCAACAAAGGCAATGGCTTTTTTTTCTCTAAATGCCAGTTTTAGAGGGAGTTCCCCTAATCTGATTTGCTCAGAATCCCCTCTCTAGGATGAAACAGGCCATTTTCTATCCACGGTGGTCGAACTCCACCCAGCCTCCTCACTCACTGCCTTCGAATTGGGGGCAGAAGGATGAAGTCAGTCTCTGCCATTCAGAGGTTAGAGCAGCAACCAAGAAGCAATAGAAATCTGCTGCCTCCCTGGCCTCCCTATGAAGACAAATAACATCTGTCACCTGAGTTTCATTACAGGACCTCCAAACACTCGATCTCCTGAGGATGAACAAAGGCTGCTACATCAGTGAAACTGGGCTGATGGAGATGAACATCAGAACTCTCAGACATCTGAACAAGAGGCCTAAGCAGCCTGACCCTTGGCCAGGATGGCTGAACTCCACTCTTGTCACCTGCCTAACCCCCAACCTTACTCCCATATTAATGATAAGACTCCTTCTAATGACTGCTCCCTGTCTCTTCAGGTTTACCTGAAGCTGCATAAGCAAGGTTGCTAAAGTAACATACAACCAAAGGCCCTTGCACCCTTACAACCACTTCCCATGGAGCCAAAACCGGAACCTTCCCCTCCCCATGTTGCCCCATAAACAGCACAAAGTAGCCAGATGGAAATCTACACCCTATATCACCACAAAGGTCAAAATGTTAGGCTGGCTGGGGCATGGCTTCAGTCAAGACACTGAGGCTAAGGGGCAGGGCAAAGGGCAGCTTGCCCGTGAGAAGAACAGCCAATCCGGACGCTAACGGACAAGCTCCAGTGGATTGATGGATCCACCAGCCAGTCTCTGAAGGACCAACCCCATAATAAACTTCCAGTTAGACAGCAAAACCAGCTGCCTGGCAAAGGTCCAACACCATCTTCCCTGCCTGCCGTTCTGGCTGGCCATCACTTCCCAGGCCTGCCCTCATTATGGCGGTGCAGGCGAAATTGGCCCGAGAGCCACAAATCTGGTGCCGACATCAATTCTCGGCTCAAAAGTGCCCTCACATCCACAGCCTCATCCTTGGCCTCCCTACAAAAACAGGTTACCTCTCCGGCCCAGGTAACTCTCCAAAACCGCAGAAACTCTCCAAAACCGCAGAGCATTATTAGATTTCCTTACAGCTAAAAAAGGAGATACCTCTATGTTCTTACAAAAAAAAGTATTGTTATTATATTAATAAATCTGGCCTGGTAGAACAAAATATTATTAAATTAAATAACCTGGCGGCAGGTTTATGTGGCTCACCTAATAGCTCCCCATTCTCCTGGTTTCAATCTCCCCTTCTTACCTGGGTATGGCCAATTTTAGGACCATTATCAATCTTCCTGCTTGCTTACCTCTTCCTACCCTGTATCATAACATTCATTCAAAACCAGGTTTAAAAAAATCACTAATCAAACTTTTAACCAGCTTCTCCTCAAGGACTACCAGCTACTGGCATCGGAAGACCCCAGCACTTCGTCCAGAAACAAGCACACAACATGCTGACCATGACCGATTCACGGAAAGCATTCCTGCGAACCCTTCATCAAGACGCCGGGCTCATCCCACCCACCTGCCACATAGAAGACTGATGGATCACAATACAGGATCTATGGTTCCAGGGAACTTTTACAGACCTTAATCCGCAAGAAATTTTTGCCTTTTCGGCACTCATATGGGGGTTCTTAACTGTATTCCTCCCAGACCCTCCCCCACTAAACCCCCTTCCAGCAGGAAGTAGCCAGATCGAGTGACGCCCTTTTCCACATAAAAAACAAAAAAGGGAGAATATAACCCCCCTCTGTTATCAAGGCACCTCCCCGAGCTTCTCTTCCTGGCTCTAATTTTCCCAGCTCTAACCTTCCGGGCTCTAATTTTCCCACAGGCACAAACTATACACCCACTGACCTACTTTCACCACTGTCCTTGGGGCAGCAAACCAATCGGCATCTGCCCTCTGCTCTACCCCAACCCCCATGAAAATCCCCTATAAATGCTCTTGTACACCTGTAATGAACGGGGAACCCATCTCCGATGATTGGTTTTGGTCTCACTGCACGGGTTTAATCCTTTGAGGAGGGGAAGCAAACAAACCATTTCAAATCATTTTTCCACAGGGCATGGTTGCCCATACCTGTAATCCCAGCAACTTGGGAGACGGAGACATGAAGATCATGATTTCAAGGTTAGCCTCAGCAATTTATCGAGATTCTCAGCAACTTAACAAAACCCTGTCTCAAAATAAAAAATAATGTGGACTGGGGATGTGGCTCAGTGGTTAAGCACTGGGTTCAATCCCCAGTACCAAAAAAAAAAAAAAAAAAAGACCGGGTGGGGAGAAAACTTTTCCTTTGTCAAATTAACACTAACACACTGGACAAAATGAACAATTTTTCTATCTGTTCCATATTCAAAGTTGTCCAGTTATCCCAATAGTGTTTGCTTTTCCAATTCAGATTCAATCCAGAGCCACATTCTGTGTGAGCATATTCTATCCCTTTATCTCTTTGAACATTGAATGTTTCCTTTTTTCTGGGCACTGATGAGCTGAAGAGAAGGCCTGAGATCCTGCAGAATATTCCACTGTCTCAGTCTCATTGCTTCCTTGTATATTTCTTATAAAATGAAAATTAGATTCATAGCTTTTTTTTTTTGTAAAGAGAGGGACAGTGAGAGAGAGAGAAAGAGAGAAATAATTTTTATTTAGTTTTTCATGTGGCTTTCATTGCTCCGAGACTTCGTTGTGTACATGGTGCTGGGGTTTAAACTTGAGGACTCTCGCATGCCAGGCAAGTCCTATAACCGCCAAGCCACCACTCCAGCCCCAGATTCATAGTTTTGATTGGAATTAAATTAACATTATTGGCTAGATGACATTACAGGTGATGGCAGTAGTCATATCAGATGACATCACCATACTTGCCACACCTGTAATCCCAGCAGTTTGGGAGGCTGAGGCTGGAGGATTGCAAATTCAAGACCAGCCTCAGCAATTTAGCAAGGCCCTAAGCAACTTAGTGAGACACTGTTTCAAAATAAAAAACATAAAGGGCTGGGGATGTGGCTCAGTGGTTGAGCACCCTGGATTAAATCTCCAGGACCAAATAAATAAATATATAAAGACAAGAATGTAAGCTTATTAATCCACTTATATAAGATTTCTTACTCAAAGTTTTATCCTAAGATTGTGCTTCTTTTTGAATGGGTTATTCCAGATTTTTTCTAGGTCAGACTTCTGTGTGATGTACACTGGTAAGTATAATAAAGACGAGGTAAGAAGAACGGCGGAGAAGTGCATGCTGGGGATAGAGGGTCATGTAGATCTAACCTCTAATTGGAATGTGCTATGACCCGTTGGAACTTGTCTCTGCATATGTAGGAGAATTTTTCTTGGCTATAAATTTAAAAAGTAGAATTGAGGGGCTGGAGCGGTGGCTCAGGGGTTTTGGCGCTTGCATGTCAAGCACGAGGACCCGGGTTCAAACCCCAGCACCACGTACACAACTAAGTGTTGGAGCAACGAAGGCCATGTGAAAAACTAAATAAAGTTGTTTCTCCCTTTCTCTGTCTCTCTCACTGTCTCTCTCTCTTTAAAAAAAAAAAAAAAAAGTAGAATTGATATTGTATTTTCTTTCTTCCTTTTTTTTTTTTTTAAGAGAGAGAGAGGGACAGTGAGAGAGAGAATCAATTTTATTTAGTTTTTCATGTGGCTTTTGTTGCTCCGACACTTAGTTGTGTATGCAGTGCTGGGGTTTGAACCCATGTCCTCGTGCATGCCAGGCAAGTGTATAATCACTGAACCACCACTCCAGCCCAGATATATTGTATTTTCACCTTTACCATTTAATACCAATTAGCTGCTTTGCACCTCACCAGCAGCACTGAAGCATTTCTTTGCCCCAACACTTATTTTCAGACTTCTTTACTTTAGCCAATGATTACATGAAATATCTCATTGTGGTCCCCCCATATCCGGGACTGGGGATTGCACATTCTAGACAAGTGTTCTACCACTGAGCCACATCCCCAGCTCTTTTTAATTTTTTATTTTGGGACAGGGTCTCACTAAGTTGCTTAGGGCCTACTAAGTTGCTAAGGTTGACGTTGAACTTGAAATCCTCCCACCTCAGCCTCCTGAGAAGCTGTGTTTAGGCATGTGCCAACCAGACTAGCTAACTTCTAAGTATATTCTAGTTTTGGTAATATAAATGGAATCTTTTTGCAGTGACATATATATTTTTTCTTTTTTTTTTTTTAAGGGGGGTTGCTGGAGCATTGGCTTGGCAGTTACAGCACTTGTCTGGCATGTGCAAGTACATGGGTATGAACCCCAGCACCACATACACAACCAGGTGTCTGAGCAATGAAACCACATGAAAAACTAGAGTTGATTCTCTCTAAAGAGGGAGGGACAGTGAGAGAATCAATTTTTTTTTTTTTTTTGAGAGGGTCAGTGAGAGAGAAAATCAATTTTATTTTTTTTAGTTTTTCATGTGGCTTTCATTGCTCCAAGACATCATTGTGTACATGGTACTGGGGTTTGAACTTGAGTACTCGAACATGCCAGCCAAGCACCATAACCACTGAGCTCCAGCTCCAAGAATCAATTTTTTAAATTTAGTTTTTCATATGGCTTTTGTTGTTCTGACACTTCATTGTGTATGTGCTGCTGGGGTTTGAACCTGCATCCTCGTACATGCCAAGGAAGTGCTGTAACCACTGAGCCAATCAATGCTCCAGCCTCCGCTCCAGCCACTCTGTTTTTGTTTTTTGAAGGTACTAGGGATTGAACCCAGGGCTTCACATATGCTAGCCAAGTGTTCTACTATGAGCCATATTCTCAGCCCTCCAATCTTTTTATTTTATTTTATTTTATTTTGTTGGGTGCTAGGGATGTTTGTGTCCTTATTGTGTCTTTTAAAACAATTATTCCAATATTATGGCATTTTACCAATATTATTTTTTTTTTTTACGAGAGAGGGACAGTGAGAGAGAGAGAATCAACTTTATTTAACTTTTCATGTGGCTGTGGTTGCTCTGACACTTCGTTGTGCACGTGGTGCTGGGGTTGGAACTCGCATCCCCACGCATGCCAGGCAAGCACTGTAACCGCTGAGCCACTGCTCCAGCCCCTATGTTCTTTTTTTGTTTGCTGGTTGGTTTTGAGCTGGGTTCTCGCTCTATTGTCCAGGCTGTCCTCAAAATCTTCAGTTCAAGCAGTCCTCCTGGCTTTGCCTCCCGAGTAGCTGGGACTAAAGTATGCCATCACACCTGGCCCTCACCCAATATTCTTATGAAATCAAGGACATCGACTCAACCACGATAGTTTACTACTAAAAAATAACGATGAGTCCTTATACCAGGGAATACATGGTCTACATTCACATTGTTCCAACTGTCAGGGATTTAGGTAAACAGGAGCTGTCTTCTGGAGATCCGTTCCTTACCTCCAATCCTGACTGATGAATTAGTTGGTTGCCAGATACTTCCTCTAAGAGCTGTGAAGGTCTGGGGGTGTAACTCCGTGGTAGAGCACTTACCTAGCACATCTGAGGCCCTGGATTCCATCCCCAGCACTGCAAAAACAAACAAACCCTTGTCTTCCAGTTTCTATAGTTACTGTTGAGAAACTTACCATCTGTCCCAGCATTGTTGCTCTGTAGGAAATGTGTTTTCTTTCTGGTGTCTTCTAACCCCCCCTCTCCCACCTTCCAGTTCTCCCAGCTTCTCTCTGATGTGTCAGGGTGAGGATTTAGTCTATCTTGGGACTCATTTCCTGAAACTGAGAATTCTTGTCCCAAATCAGTTCTGGAGGATGATCAACCGTAATCTCTTCTCATTATCTCATTATCTGTTTTAAGAGCCTAGAATAGTGCCTGGCACACATTAGGTGCTTATAAATAGTTGTTGAATGCATTTGTAAATGAACATTTTTTTCCACTCCTCATTCTCTATAATCTCCTGCTCAGACTTTTTTTTCAGACATTTGTTGGAACATCTCATTCTATCCACCATCCTTCTTCATCTCTCTTATAATTTTCAACCTGTATTTTTCTGTGCTACATTTTAGATAATTCTGTCAGGTTTTATCTTCCTGTGCCCAATTCTGTCCTCTGCTACTTCTCTGATCTTCTGTTTAGCACATCCACTGAGTTTATAGTAATCATTTATAAAACGACACCTGTTTAATCTTCTTACCACAATCTACTTATTTCTCATGATTTTCATTCTTTGCTTTATGACTTCATTTTTTTTTAAAGAGAGAGAGAGAGAGAAAGAATCAATTTTATTTAGTTTTTCATGTGGCTTTTGTTGCTCCGACACTTAGTTGTGTATGCAGTGCTGGGGTTTGAACCCACGTACTTGCACACACCAGGCAAGTGCTGTAACCGCTGAACCACTGCTCCAGCTGACTTTGAAAATTTTTAACATACCTGTAGTCTGAATCTTATTCCTTGTCTGAAGGACTTTATATTCTCACCTTGCTGTTGGTTGCATAAGCAGTATAAACCGAGGTGGGTTATTTCCTTCCAAACTGTTTTTTGTGGATGTGTGTGCTGCTGCGGATTGCCCAAGGGCTCTGTACCACTGAGCTACATCACCAGCTCTTTTACTAGCCTTTTTTTTTTTTTTGAGACAGGGTCTCACTAAGTTGCTGAGGCTGGCCTTGAACTTGTCCTCCTGCCTCAGCCTCCTGAGTCACTAGGATTACTGAAATGTTTCACTGCACCCAGGGAGAAAGTTCTAATTTTGGATTGTGAACTCAGGAACGTGGCCTTGAGACACACTGTCATGAGTTGTCGTGAGGACCCAATAAATTAATTCCTAGGAAGTTATATCTCATGTCCATGAGGAAAGGAAATCACATTGAAAAGAATTTATAGAAGGGCAAGAACAGCCCACCAGTTCATTTTATGTGTGAAAAGAAACAAATACCCACACAAGTGTCATGCTTAATCTATTAAACTCTGGCAAAACCACATGAAAGTTAGATGCGGTGGCACATACCTATGCTCCCAGGAGCTCAAGAGGCAGAAGCAGGAGGATGGAAAGTTCCAGGCCAGCCTCAGCAACTTAGCAAGATCCAATCTCAAAATTAAAAATAAAAAGGACTGGGAATGTGGCTCAATGGTAAAGTGCACCTGGGTTCAATCCCCAGTACTGGAAAACAAAAATTAAAAATTAAAAAAAAAGGAAAAAAAAAGAAAACCACGCAGTGGATGAATTAAAAACTTCATTGTGCCAGGCCCTTTGCTCATGTTATCTGTGTTTCCAGCTTTGGTACTGGGAATTGAACCTGGTGGCACTCCATCACGGAGCTACGTACACTCCCAGCCCTTTCGTATTTTATTTTATTTTATTTTTTTATTCATTAAAGATAGTCTTACATTTAGGAGGGAATCTTTATCAAACAATCAAGAACAAATGTGTAATCACAGAGCAAGCCAAGGCTGGTGCCATTGCATGGATTCCCACTTTGGCTTCCCCACTGTTCCATGTTTCCCCCTATTAAACCCCCATGTTAATTGGACTTATCTTGGAAGTCAAAGGTTCCCCACTGAGTTGATTCCCCCTACTCCCTCCTTCCAGTCTCCTAGATACCCTTCCTATCCTCTCCCCCCTCTCGGCCCCGCTCCCTACGTCTCCCAGCATCCTAGGCAAGGTTCCCCCTGCTTGTGTAAGAATTCATTCATGTTGAAGTTATTATTAGCTTAGCCATCTATCATACTGTTTCCGATTGTATTCTAGCTTCCACAAATGAGAGAAAACATTTGCCCCTTTAGTCTCTGAGTTTGGGATATTTCACTTAGCATGATTTTTTCCATCTCCATCCATTTGGTTGCAAAAGCCATAATATGATTTTCTCTAACAGCCAAGTAGAATTTCATTGTATATATGTACCACAGTTTTTGAATCCACTAGTCAAGTGAGGGGCTTGTATTTTATTTTGATACAGGGTTTCAGCAAATAGTTCAGACTGGCCTTGAATGAATTTTCTTTCTTTCTTTTTTCTTTTCTTTTGTACTAGGGATTAAACTGGGGTGCTAATACTGAGATATATCCCAAGATATATCCCAAGTCCTTTTTCTTTTTTTAAGAGAGAAAGAAGGAGAAAAGGAGAGACAGAAAGAGGGAATCAACTTTATTTAGTTTTTCATCTGGTTTTTGTTGCTCTGATAGTTGTGTATGTGGTGCTGGAGTTCAAACCTGGGTCCTCACTCATTCAAGGCAAGCATGATACTGCTGAGCCACAGCTCCAGCCCCAGGAGTCCTTTTTATTTTTATTTTGAGACAGGGTCTTGATAAATTGCTGAGGCTGTTCTCAAACCTGCAGTCCTCCTGCCTTGATCTCCCAAATCACTGGGATTACACAGGCCAAACAGCTGATTGGGATACCCCAGTTAAAACCCAGGTCTGAATAGCTGTAAACTCCATGTTCTTTCAAATGCATCCCTCTATCTCTCAGAGCTGTTGGGGGAAGGAGACGGGGAGGAATCCATTATATGGACCATGTACATATTTTTTCACAGTTTTAATTTTAAATCAGTCAATTACCCCCATGTATCATAAAAACATGTTTGTTTTTTTAAAGAGAGGGACAGTGAGAGAGACAGAGAAAGAGAGAAACAACTTTAGTTTTTCACATGGCCTTAGTTGCTCCAACACTTAGTTGTGTACGTGGTGCTGGGGTTTGAACCCAGGTCCTCGTGCTTGCCAGGCAAGCACTGAAACCGCTGAGCCACCGCTCCAGCCCCCTTCTTCGCTTTTTTTGGCCATTTTGGTGCATGTACTGGGTTCAGTTCCTCACTGTGTCTGCTCATAAGACTTTCAGGAACAAGCAATTCCTGGCCAAGTAACAAAAGCAAAATCGTCCCACTCCCCAGTGGATTCAATCGAAAACTGGTAAGAAGATCAGAAGACCATGGAGGAGAACCAATCTGAGTCTATAAAAAATTACGTGAAATGGCGTACATATTTATGCTATATCAAAGTTCTGAGCGTCTTGTCATGTCAAGCTGGAAATGTCACCACCACTGGAAAGCTGACTATTTAACTGGGAATATGAGCTTTCTTAATCACAAAGGTGCCATAGTACTGGTTTTGGTTGGCTCAGTAATAAATATGTGAAACATTTGAAAAAAAAATCCAACTGGCTCTGCTAACCCAGAGGGCTTTTGAGCACTCTTGGCAGCATGCACAAGTACCCACATTCTCATCACTCACGCAGTGCCTGCATCTTGGGGAACAAAGCTCTCCGTGGCCACACATTCTTGTGCCACTCCTACCCCAGATGTCAGATTTAGAGTCTAGCATTCATAGAAACTGTGACTGATTATAGGGCAATGGGTCTGGGCCTAACTTCCTGGTGGCTCTAGTTATCTTTGACTCTTTGCTGGTCATTATATTTGTAGGAATGATTTGAGGGCCAGGATTGTAAAAAATAGAAAACAGGAATAATGATAGTACTGGTATAAATTTAGGTGGATGTTTATTGGAGTTGTTGCTCTCAGGCCAATTTCACCTGGCCCATCATGATGAGGGCGGGCATGGGAAGTGGCGGCCTGCCAGAATGGCAGGCAGGGAAAATGGCATTGGACCTTGGCCAGGCAGCTGGTTTTGCT
This sequence comes from Aplodontia rufa, assembly GCA_004027875.1. Classification (NCBI taxonomy): domain Eukaryota; kingdom Metazoa; phylum Chordata; class Mammalia; order Rodentia; family Aplodontiidae; genus Aplodontia; species Aplodontia rufa. Next base: position 65,321 of record PVKS010004685.1, read on the forward strand.
GGCTAACTTCAAGTTCATGATGGGGTTGGTCCTTCAGAGATTGGCTGGTGGGTCCATCAATCCATTGGAGCTTGTCTTCAGAGATTGGCTGCTGGGTCCATCAATCCATTGGAGCTTGTCCGCCAGCATCCCGACTGGCTGTTGTTTTCCCGGGCAAGCTGCCCTTTGCCCTGCCCCTTAGCCAGCAGGCATGGCCTCAGTGTCTTGGCTGAAGCTACGCCCCTAGCCAGCCTAACAAGGATGAAGGTAATTTCCTTCACAGAGAATTGTGTTTACGTTGACCAGGAGCTTGGAGCACTATCCATCTTGGGCTATCCAAAGTCAAGGCTTGGGCTCCCTGGGGAACCCAGGCATGGAACCTGGCTGTAATTCAGGTAGGTGTCCACTTGTTTATGCTTATCTTGAGTTTACAGGGAGAATGGGGATGTCAGACTTTCCACCTGGGGCAGGACCTGGTCTGAGTGCCATTCGGACCAATTTACCTCCTGAGATCATCTAAGGGAAGTGCAACCCTCCCTTAGTGGGCAAGAGGCCTTGTTTGAGAGCAGCTGTGGCTCCTCCTTCTCTTGGTTCCAGAGTGTTGCCCTCTCACCTTTTCAGTTGGGTTTTTTTTTTTTTTTTTTTTTTTGTATTGCAGATTTAACCCAGGGGCGCTTAACCACTGAGCTACATTTCCACCCCTTTTCTATTTTTTTAAATTTTATTTTGAGACAGGGTCTCAGGAAGTTGCTTATGACCTTGCTAAATTGCTGTGACTGGCCTCCAACTTGCAATCCTCCGGCCTCAGCCCCTGGATTGGCAGTTCTTTACAGAGGATGTTGTGAACATTTTATTCGGCTTATTTAGTCAGTTTTCAGCAGGAGGGTTGTTTGTGATAGTTATTACCAGGGAGAGGAAGTCCTGTTGTTTCAGTTTGCATTTCTTTGATTAGCTGTGAATCCCAGCATCCTCCTAGGTTGGTAGGCATTCAAGTTTGCCTCCTGTGAAATGCCTGCTCATCCTCTGTGCCCTTCCTCTCCTGGTTTCCTGCCTTTCTGTAGCTTGTTTTTCCAGCATTCCTTAAATACTCTAGACATTAATTCTGTGTTGATTTTATATAATATCTTTTCCCAGTTTATTGTCCACCTATTACTTTTATGGTGTCCTTTACTGAACAGAAACCCTTAATTTTGATGCAGGCAAATTCAACCTCCTGTTCTAGAAGGCTTGCGGTTTTTTCATATTGTTGATACTGTGGTCCAAAGCCAGTTAGTTCTTCCAATGTCATTGACCTGCACGAAAGTGGAGGGACTGGGCTGAGCGGTGGCTGGGTGGTTACAGCGCTTGCCTGGCATGCGCAAGTACAAGGTTCAAACCCCAGCAACCCACGTACACAACTAAGTGTCAGAGCAACGAAAGCCTTGTGAAAAACTCAATAGAAATTGATTCTGTCTCTCTCACTGTCCTTCTCTCTTTAAAAAAAAGAAAGAAAGTGGAGGGACTGACCTCCGTCTTGTGTTCACTGAGCGTGTTTTTCCAGTCTGATTCTGCAGAGTTGGCGAATTGACCACACTGCTGCTTCATTCATTGGCTTCCAATAAAAACCGCAAGTCCCTCACACGTACCTCTGTTAAATCACATACCCTCATCTGTGCATATGAGGTTGTTTTAGACTGAAAGGCAGAATAAGGATCTCTATTATTTTTTCATCTCAGTTCAGCCCACCATTCCAGGCTGCTAAGATATTTTTGGACCCCAATTCTGTCATCCAGTACTTTGGCTGTCCCAGTTTTCTGCCACCTGAAACTTTGATAAAGTATGTCATCCATTTCCGAGTCCAAGTAACTAGTAAGAATGCTGCCGAACATGAGAGGGTGAAGGCAAAGCCCTAGACTATCCTGGGAGTCCTCCACCAGGCCAATGTAGAGTCATTTTTTTTAAAGAGAGAGGGACAATGAGAGAGAGAGAATCAATTTTATTTAGTTTTTCATGTAGATTTCATTGCTCTGAGACTTTGGTGTGTACATAGTGCTGGGGTTCGAACTCGTGTACTCACGCATGCCAGGCAAGCGCTGTAACTGCGGAGCCACTGCTCCAGCCCCCAGTGTAGATTCATTAATGATAAATTCCTCAAGATTTATTTTGGATCATCCAAATGCCTGACCCTGGGCTAAGTGCCAGGAATACAAAGGTGGCAAAGGAAATAAGTTCCCTACCTCAGAGAGGTCGCAGCCCAGCGGAGGAGACAGATGCAGGAACTAAGTGATATAAATTATACCTCCTGCCCTGAGTGCTTCTGTTAATGGAGCTCGCCCTCCCAGGTTCTCTCTCTTGAAACCTGTTTGGGACAGACAGTCCACCAGGAATAGGGGCACTTAACCACAAGCCTCCCACATTCCCAAATTGTCCCTAGGGCTCTAGTCCGGAAGTTAGTCTAGTGCTTTGCTGAAATTCAGGTGCATGTGTCTATAGTACTAGTAGAAGTATTCCAAACAGGAAAGAAATCAGTCTGGTGTTAGTTGTTCCTTGTGAATGCACACAGTTCCCTTTTATGATTTGCTATTCACAGTTTTTCACAATTCATTGCCAATCTCACTTGTGACACTTCCCCGAAAGTCTCCAAGACCACGGGGATACAGTTCAACAGGACCAGGAGATTCGGGGTGTAACTGGACGTGGCTGTTTATCCTTCAAGCTCAGCAATTCAGGGGAGGCTGGTAAAGCTCTCTGAGTTCCCATCCTCGACCTCCACACTAGAGGTGGTAAGCAGAGTAGTGTTTCTGCACCAGGGAAGTCCTGTCCCAGGACTGCAGTTCATGACTAGCACTAATTCTTTTTCTTTTTCTTTTTTTAACAGAGAGAGAGGGAGAGAGAGAATTTTATTTATTCATCTGATTTTTGTTTCTCAGACACTTAGGTGTGTGTGTAGTACTGAGACAGATTAGGAGAGACAGTGAAATGGCTAGGTAGTCAGGACGGAGGACCCTATCCAAGAGCTAGCTGGTGAGGCAGAGAGTGATTGACAGGGCAAGCTCAGGGCCTTCAAATGCAAAAAGACCTTGAGGCTCATCCTTGTCCCAACTAAGAGATGGGGGTGGTCACAGTTGGGTACTAGGAAGTATTTGCCACCTTTTGTTTTAACCAACGGTGTTCCTGACCAGTTTCAGTGCCTGTTTTACATAGATTTTGACCAATGGGGTTGATGCATTTCTCAATGCCTGCTTTGCATGAATGCTAATTATGCTCACACCCCAAATCTATATAACCCCTGGCCTAACCTCAATTGGACGGTGTCCTGCTTCCAGGTACCCCTCCACCTTGTGTAGTCTCTGCTCTTCTTCCCAAATAAATCCTACTCCTTTTACTCCTCCTTCCGTGGTTGTCCATGGATTTTATTCTTCAAACTCATGAGACCCAGAAGATCGCACTGAATTCCCAGGGTGAAATTCCACCACACCAAGAGCTGTAAACACTCAGCTTTTAGCTGGAGAATTGCTAATACTTTTGGCTGCAGACACCTGCAGCCAGCCCAAATTCCCAGTTTTAACTGGGAATGGCTGCAAACACTAGAAGCGGGCTATTTTGGCTACTGGAATCTGTAGCAGCCCAGACACCATTTGCCAGCGGGAGGAGAGAATCTGGCCTCATCTCAAAAAACTCAGTACTCAAAAAAAATCAGTACTGGGGTTTAAACCTGGGTCCTTGTGCATGCCAGGAAAATGCTCCAACTGATGAGCCACTGCTCCAGCCGCCCCCCATTTTATTTTTTTAAAGGGTTAATTTTTTATTTTTTTCATTTGCTTTGTTTATTTTTCCTCCCCTTAGCTGTGTATGTGGTGCTGGGGATCGAACTCGGGGCATTGTGCATGCCAGGCAAGTGCTCTACCACTGAGCCACCGCTCCAGCCCACCAGCACTTTTTAAAAATAAGTGTGGCTGAGTGGAGTGATAAAGCTGAGGCCTAGCATGTTGGGCCTAGATTTAATTACCCCCCACACTGCACACATACACCATCAGGGAGGTAGTAAGGGTATTTGTTGTTTCAAGAAATTTCCCTTCAGTTGTAAATTATGTATATATGCAATGGGATTACTTTTTTTTTTTTAAGAGAGAGGGACAATAAGAGAGAGAGAATCAATTTTATTTTAGTTTTTCGTGTGGCTTTCGTTGCTCCAACACTTTGTTGTATACGTGGTGCTGGGGTTCGAACCGGTGGACTAGTGAATGCATGCAAGGCAAGTGCCATAACCGCTAAGCCACCTCTCTAGCCCAGTGGATCTCTTACTGTGAATTTTAATAAAAAAAATTTGATGTTGCCCAGCATGGTGGCACATACCTATAAGCCCAGTCATTCGGGAGGATCTTGAGTTCAGGGACAGCCTCAGCAACTCGGTGAGCCCCTAACCAATTTAAGGTGATAGATCTTGTCTCAAAATCAAAAATGAAAAGGACTGGGGAGGGGCTGGAGTGGTAGCTTCACGGTTACAGCAGTTGCCCCTCACGTGCAAGGATGCAGGTTTGAACACTAGCACCATGTACACAACTAAGTGTATGCACAAATAAGCCTCTGATGAAAAATAAATAAGAAAGTTGATTCTCTCTATCTGTCTCCTTCTATCCCATTCTCCCTCTCTTTTGAAAAAAAAAATTAAAAAGGACTGGGAATGTGGTTAAGTGGTAAATTGCCCCTGGGTTAAATCCCAATCACACCCCCGCAATACAATTTGATGACAACTGGCCTAGTGACTAATTCCTTACAACTCTCAAGCCAGCTAGAGCTGGGTTCAGCCAGGTGACTGGACAGCTGATTAAGAGAATTTCCTCACCTAACTGTGGGCAGTGGTACCCACTTGTAATCCCAGCAACTCTAAGGCAGGAGGATCACAAATTCCAGGCCAGGCAACTTACTGACACCCTGTCTGAAAATGAAAGAAAGGGAGGCTAGAGTGGTGGCTCAGCAGTTACAGTGCTTGCCTGGCATGCCTGGGGACATGGGTTCATGGGTTGGAGCAATGAAAGTCACATGAAAAACTAAATAAAAAAATTTTTTTCTCTCTTTCTCACTGTCCCTCTCTCTCTTTAAAAAATAAATAAATAAAATGAAAGAAAGGGCTGGGGATGTAGCTCAGTGATGGAGCACCCCTGGGTTCAATCCCCAGCACCAGTGAAAAAGTTTCTCACTGATAAGATTGTAGTGCCCATCTCGGTGGGGTGTTATGAGCATAAATGGAATAACAAGCGCCTGGAGTGTGGGGGGTTCAGATGTGGTTATTATTTTCTAGTTTTAAAGACATGCGCAGGGGCTGGAGCGGTGGCTGCACTTGCCTGGCATGTGCGGGGATACGGGTTCAAACCCCAGCACCACGTACACAACTCAGTATCAGAAAAACAAGACCCAGATGAAAAAATAAAATAGTTGATTCTTTTTCTATCTCTTTCCTTCTGTTCCTCTCTCTCTAATAAATCAATAAACAATGCACACAAGGCCCTATTTCTCTCACTTCCTGCTTTCTGTTCTCAGCAGTCTGGAGAAGCGCGCCAATGGCTTTCCAGCAATTCTGGATTTTATGGATATTATCTCTCACACCCCGAGGGCTTCAAACCACATCAACCCACTTCTCTCTCGTCTTTTTTTTTTTTTTTGTTTTTCAGGGCTGAGGACCAAACATGCTAGGCAAGCGCTCTGCCACTGAGCTAAATCCCCAACCCCTCTCCCATGTCTTGAAGCCTCTGTTGCCTGCAGCTTTGGGGCTGAGGCACTGCCTAGCCCACCCTCTATGGTCAGGGATGAGCTCCCCTGCTCTCCTGCCCACCTCCCACTCCCAGTCTCTGGGAACCCTTTGGTTATGGAGGATGGGGTAAGGTTTTTGTTTTTAAAATTAGGCTTCCTAGCCAGGCGCATGCCTGTAATCCCAGTGGCTAGGAGGCGGAGGAAGGAGGATCATAAGTTCAAGGCCAGCTTCAGCAACTCAGTGAGACCCTGTCTTAAAATAAAAAATAAAAAATGCCAAGGAGGTAGCTTAGTGGTAAAGTGCCCCTGATTTGATCCCCAGTATTTAAAAAAAGAAAATCAGGCTTCCCTCCTATTTCCTAAGGAAAGCTTCCTGTCTGTCCTCCAGCTTTCCTGCTTCCCCTCGCTTCAGCCGGACCTCACCTGCCCTTCCTCCCTGTGCTGCTCCTTAGTGGTTGTGTTACAGAAGCTAGGTCATTGTCCCCATGCCAGTTCAACGATGAGAACTCAGTTTTGAGAAAAAAGAAAGTTTTATTGCTTTGCTAGCAAAGGAAAAACACAGGGGACTTCTGTCCCAGAGATTGCGATTCTCCTCACCAGGGAGACCTGAGGGTTTTTAAAGAACGACTTCATTCCAAGTGTTCCCTGGAGGTGGGGTTCTACTCAAAGTCAGATGACCCAGCCTAGGATGGGAATAAAAGTAATCCTGTTTCTCCCACGTTAGGGAGGAGGAGAGGGAGAAAAGCCTCAGTGGCCCAGCAACAAGGGCTACACTCAAACCTTGAGGTGGGTACAGGTGTGCCTGCCCTGCTGCTGGGCTCCCTTAGGGGGGTTGCACGCTCAGATCATCTGTCCTCTGGTGTTTGCTGGCCACCCTCAGGATTACTCCCCCACCCAAGGAAAGGACCAACCCGGATGCACCAAGGGAAGACACATCAAGGGCTGGAGATAACAACCTAAGAAATGTCCTTAATCCCACCACTTCAAAAATGTCCGCATCAGGGCTGGAGTGATGGCACAGCAGTTATGGTGCTTGCCTGGCATACACGAGGATCTGGGTGCCAACCCCAGTACCACATACCCAATGAAGAGCTGGAGCAAAGAAAGCCACATGAAAAAGTAAATAAAATTGATTCTCTCTTTCTCTTTTTTTTTCTTTTCGTTTTTTGTTTTTGGTGGTAGTGGGGTGCTTCACACTTTACCACTGAGCAGTATCCCCAGCCCTTTTTATTTTTTGTTTTCAGACAGGGTCTCATTAAGTTGCCCACACTAGCATTGAAGCCTTGAACTTATAAGCCTCCTATCACTACCTGCAGAGTTGCAGGACCATATAAAAGAGTGGTACCGGGCCTGGAGTGGTGGCTCTACGGTTACTGTGCTTGCGTGGCACGCGTGAGGATGTGGATTCAAACCCCAGACCCAGGTACACAATGAAGTGTCAAAACAGTGAAAACCAGATGAAAAACTAAATAAAATTCATTCTCTCTTTCTAGCTGAGTGATACTGCAGAATGGCTGGGATTATAGACATGTGCCACCACGCCTAGCTCAGTGGACTGTTTTTTTATTTTTATTTATTTATTGTACCAGGGGTCCTTACCATTGAGCTACATCCCTAGACCTTTTTATTTTTTATTTAGAGGTAGGGTCTTGCTAAGTAGCTTAGGGCCTCACTAAATTGCCGAGGCTGGCTTTGAACTTGAAATCCTCCAGCCTCAGCCTTCTGAGCTGCTGGAATTACAGGGGTGCAGCACTCTTCCCAGCTAGGCTTTCATTTTTAATATGTCCAACTCAAATTTCAAAGGAACTAGAGAGGCCATGGAAGGGTCAGTTGAACAAAATCCTAACCCTGGAAAGTACACTTACAAAAGACACTGGTAACTAATGACTAGCAAACAAAACTCACGTGTTTTTCAATATTTTTTTCCATTCTGATTAAAAAATGTTTACTTGAGAAAGGTTAAACTGGAGAAGTAATAACCCAAAAAGTGAGCCTCTGCAGTAATCCCATCCCCAAACCAAACAGGAGGAACAACCGGTCCCATGGTATCCACAGAGAAATGCCTGTGGAAGTGTCTGCTTCCATCGGATGGTTCAAGTACTCCGACTGGTGGGAGACAGAGGCGGATGGACAGGCTCATGCTGGCGCTGGGCACCCTGCCAGCCGCTGCAGCTTTTCAGCTAGGCTTGGCGAACAGACGGCAGTGGGGAAGGGGAAGGGGACAGGGATGAGCTGGGGAGTGGCAACTGCTGTGGTGACACCTATGGGGAAGGAATCAGAGGGATAAGTGTGGCACCTACCACATGCTCAGTGACTCCAGGTGCATCAGGGGGTCACCCCATAGCCCACCCTAGTAGTGCATGGGGGTGAGGTTGGCTGAAGAGTCCTGTAGGGGGCAAACATGGACCTTTTGGAACAGCAGACTCCCCAAGACTGCCAAGGGACAACAGATAGCAAGGGATTTAGGCCTGAGATGCAGAAGACAACTGCTTATTTCTCTTCTTCCTCCCTACTCTGTGGTTCCCTGGTGGTCACCACGCATCCAGCAGAGAGGCTGGGCCAGTCTCTACTATCATGGAGCCGCCCTGAGGGTGGTGGTGGTCACAAGTGTGATGGAAGAGGAGGGTACCCAAGGTTTGTGGGGGTGTGTATATCAAGGAAAGCCTTTTTTAAAAAGTCGTGCAAATATTGTCTTTTATTTGAGGGTGGGGGAAAGAGAGGGACAGTGAGAGAGAGACAGTCAGTTTAGTTTTTCATGTGCCCTTCATTGTTCCAACACTTTGATGTGTACGTGGTGTGGTGCTGGGGTTCGGACCCACATCCTCACACATGCCAGGCAAGCATCGTAACCACTGCACCATGACTCTAGTCCCTACATTGTTTTTTAAATTTTTGTTTTGTTTTCAGGGCTGAGGACCGAACTCGGGGCCTTGTGCATGTTAGGCAAGTACTCTGCCACTGAGCTAAATCCCCAACCCCTGCCTTTTTTATTTTTATTTTTTAAAGAGAGAGGGACAGTGAGAGAGAGAGAGAGCCACAGAGAATCGATTTTATTTAATTTTATATGGCTTTTGTTGCTCCGAGAGCTTTGTTGTATATGAGGTACTGAAGTTTGAACTCATGTACTTGGTAACCACCGAGCCACGGCTCCAGCCCCCCTACATTAAGTCTTAAAAGACATTCCTTCAAACATCTCCTCTCAGGGGTCACCCCTTTCCTGGCATCACAGACTTACGCCACATGTGGAAACAGCATGTGGAACCTCGGCCTATTCTGGCCAGGGCCTCCTTCCTAAGATCTTCCTTTTAATACTTTTTTCAAGGGTGAGATTACAGTTCCCCGAAAGCACACCAGCTATCTGTGCCCCTGTTTAAGAAATCCTATGCAGAAAAGAGATGGGCTGGGCTTTAGCCACTGGGGATCTGGGAAGTGGGCTTTGATGCCCAGCCTACTGTGGGTGCCTTGCATTCAACGGAAGGAGCCTCTGCTTTCTCCTGGAAGCATCAGCTACCTGAGGACAGGACTCTTGTGGGGAAAGGGAGGGTGCCGTAGGGAGGGCTACAGCTAAGGTTTTATGAGAGCCGCCTCAGCACTGAAAGCAGTTTCTGCCAAGCCAGCAGTGCGCAGCAGCCAGCGGCCTGCCTCCTCAGTGCAGGGAGGGGAAGCAGGGGCAGCTTTGGCTATGCAATGCCATCCCTGCCCCACTGCCAGCCAAACTCCTACAGAAGGTATCTAGAGACTCTGAAGCAATGTGTCCACTGCAGTGGTGGATTTCAGAAAGATCATTACAAAAGCTGTGCCTTGCAATACAAGTCCCTCCCTCCACCCTCCCCTGAGTATGCGGCCTTGCAATACAAGTCCCTCCCTCCACCCTCCCCTGAGTATGCGGGGTACATAGGATCCTTTCCCTCTAGCTCTGGACATGTTCGCTGTCTGCACCTCCTCTGTCCCATTCTCTCCAGAACCCCCTCCCCATGCTTCCTCCATTGATAAGCACTTGGAACGGGCTGAGTGAGGCCCCCAAAAATGCATCCACATTCTAACCCCTGGAACCTGTGAACATGAGCTGATTTGGAAAACGGTGTTTGAAGAAGTATTAAAGCTCTTGAGCGGCTGGAGAGGTGGCTCAGAGGTCAAGTACTCGCCAGGAATGTGCAAAGACCTGGGTTTGATCCCCAGTACCACATACACAGCAAGTGAAGGGAAAAACAAAATCCAGATGAAAAAATAAAATTGACCCCATCTCTCTATTAAAAATAAAAAAAGAATCTCAAGATGAGATCATTCTAGGTTATCTGAGTTAGCCCAAGATCCAACAGTGTCAGACGCACAGAGGAAAAATACAGAAGGCCACTGAAGGTGGAAGCAGGGAACAGAGCTCCACAGCCACAGACCAAGCAACACCTACAGCCACTGGAAGAGAAAGAGGCCAAGGAGTCTCTCCCCATGCCTCTGTAGCATGGCCCGCCAGCACCCAGATTTTGAACTTCTAGCCTCCAGAGCCACGAGAGAATATATTCCTGTTATGTTAAGCCACCCAGCCCCAGGAACCCAAACAGCACCCTTGACAAATCCAGTGTGGTCCTTTTCCCACCCACTGGCTGCACTTGCAGGGGGTGACCGTCCCATAGTTCTTAAGACGCCTTCTTCCCTCTGCCATCCTGAGTGCACACCTCGGTTTTCCCTGTATAGGATGCTTTCAGTCCTCAACACCGCATCCCTCACCTCCCCCACTTCTAAAATGGTGGAGGCCCTTGCCTAATGCTTTTTTTTTTTTTTTTTTAAGAGAGAAGGACAGTGTGAGAGAGAGAGAATTTTTTATTTAGTTTTTCATGTGACTTTCATTCCTCAGACACTTCGTTGTGTACGTGGTGCTGGGGTTTGAACTCGCGTACTTGTGCATGCCAGGCAAGAGGCGTAACTGCCGAGCCACCGCTCCAGCTCCTGCCTAATGCTTTTTAAACTTAGAACATTCACTCTGGTTAAATAGGTCTTATTATTATTTTGGGGGGTTATCAGGGATTGAATCTAAGGGTGTTTAACCACTGAGCCACATCCCCCCAGCCCTTTCTATTTTTTATTTTGAGACACAGTCTCGCTAAGCTGCTTAGGACCTAAGTTGCTGAGGCTGGCTTTGAACTTGTGATCCTCCTGCCTCAGCCTCCCAAGTTGCTGTGCCAGGCTAAAATAAGGTCTTTAAAAATGAAAATATTCTGTTAATAGAATTAAATATTTTAAGAATAACAAATAAATAAATAAATAAATAAATAAATAAATGGTGGAGGCCCCGCTAAACTTTCATGAACCCTTTTGGTGAAACCTTACAGTCTCATGGCTCTAATTACCAGTTACAGGCTGACGCTCATAAACTTACCTCTCACTGGAAGCCAGCACAGAGCAGGGCCTTAACAACTATTTGAAGAGAGTGAATCTTTTCACATACATCACAATTTGAAACATTTACCAAGCACATGCCAGTACATTTTCTTGTTCTTCTCATAGAACTCCAGAGCCTTTCAGCTTACCTGAAGGCAGAACTTTGGCCTCTGGACTTCCACCTATCTCCTACTCCACTCCTCCTATGAGGCTGGGGAGCCTTGAAGTGCTGCCACACTGACCCTGCTCTTGTGGGATTTCCATATAGAAGTCCAAACTAGTCAGACTCCTCCCCTCAAGTCTCTAGCACAGAGATTGCCAAAGTAGAACCCATGGGCCAAATTTGGCTGGCCACCTGTTTTTGTAGAGAAGGCATTACTGGAACCAGTCATGCTCCTTGTTTGCGTTGTCTGTGGCTGATTTCAGGTCCCAAAGGCAGAGTTAAGCAGCTGCGACACTGTATGGCCTACGCAGCCTAACATATTTCTTCTCTGGCCCTGTGTGTGAACAGTTTGCAGCCACTGCTGAGAGTAAATTGGCTACAGTGAAGCTTGCCTTGCCTTGGTTGTGTTTACTATTTTTTTTTTTTTTTTTTTTTTTTAGTACTAGGGTTGAACCCCAGGGTGCTCTAGCACTAAACTTCATCCCCACCTCTTTTTAATTTTTGAGACAGGGTCTCCCTAAGGTTCCCAGGCTGGCCTTGAACTTGGAATCCTCCTGCCTTGGCCTCCTGAGTTGCTGGGATTACAGGCGTGTGGCACCTGCCTGGCTCCTTGGTGCACTTGTACAATCTTCCATGTGAGTCCTGAGGAAGGTTTGAGCTTAATCTGCTTCCCCACTCATCACACTCATGGGCTTTAAAATTGTGTGAATGCTACCAAACTAAGGAAGGTCTTCCCTCCTCCCTCCCAGTGCCTCTCTGCGGAGTACAGCATCGATGATTAGTGAGGGTGCTTTTCCTTCCAGAGGCCTTCCCTCCTGGTGCTGATCCTGGGTTTCTCTACTCTTCTTTGATGGGCCCTGAGATTCCATTTAAGGCTGAAGGTTTCCCATACCCCAGGCCTCCGCAAGGTTTCTTTCTAGGATGAATACTGATGGGCCATGACCCGACACTGGCCCCTGGCTTCTCACACCTCACAAGTAGGCTTTTCCCCAGTAAGTGAGCTGATAAAGCAAGAGTTGCCCTGAAGGCTCTGGCACATTCAGTACCCTCGTGGCTTCTTTCTGGTGTGAGTCTGCTGCGAATGTGAGGTAGTATAGTATGAAAGGCTCTTCCACATGTGTACACAGCTAATTGAGGTCTGAATGCTCTGGAATGAAAGCTATGTACCTTGTGTAAGGAGTGTGTGGCCTGTGTCTGAAATTGTTACTGCATTTTTTTTTCCATGCTGGGAACTGAACTGAACCCAGGGCCTTGTGCATGCTTGGCAAGTGCTCTACCATTGAGTTACCGCCCTTCCCTTCCCTCCCCAGCCCCTTCTTTATGCATTCTTTTTATTTTTATTCGTTTATTTTTTGTACCAGGGATTGAAGTCAGGGGCACTCAACCATTGACACATCCTCAGCCCTTCTTATTATTTTTTAAATTTTGAGACAGGGTTGCTTAAGGCCTTGCTAAATTGCTGAGGCTAGCCTCAAACACGTGATCCTCCTGCCTCAGCCTTCAGAGCTGCTGGGATTACATGCCTGTGCACTGTGCCCAGCTGTTCACGCATTCTTTACATCCTACATGACTCTTGTCAGCACGAACCACTAATCGATTATAAAAGTAGCTTTTTGAGAAGACCTTTCTACTCCTCATGTGCTCTCTGAAGGGAAGAAAGGGCCTAACCAACTCAGAAGGTTCCTCCACACTGGCTGAGTCCCTGACTGAATGATGAGTGACTAATCGCACACTCAGCTCTCAGAAGGGATCACCACGTGCTGTGAGCTGGGAACCAGAGCTAGAGACTGTGCCAGGGTGTGCACGCTCTGGCCTTCACAGCTGTGGATGGCCACGCTCATGCTCGCTGCAGGGTGGCTTTCTCCCTGGCTCCCATGTGCAGGAGTTGTCTGTTTCTTGGTGCTTTCTTGTACCCTGACAGCCCTGAGGCTTTCACCCGTGCATGTCCTGGGCTGCAGGGAAGGGTCAGTGTGAACTGCCCTCTCCACTGAGCAGTGAGATGACCTCCCAGTGGACTCCCTGCTGCACTTAGCCCTTTCTTCTCAGACCTGGCTGCGAAACCCCCAGCATACTGCTTACTGATTGCAAGGAAAGAACCTGGAGGACTCTGTGGAGCTGGACATTTTATTACTCATGCACTCCTCAGTGGCAGCAGGCTGGGACACAAGGGAGGGCCGCACCACACCTAGTGGCCTACTGCGCAGGTGGATTTCTTCAGATGTTCCATGTGCACATTGCTTTACTTTACAAGCAAGGTCACTCTGCTTTGCTTCCCACCTAAAGACTGGAGACAAGGGAAGGGGCCGGCCCCCTCTCCACTTCCTTCATTACCACTCTTCAGAGTCCTTCTTATCTCACTGCAGGCTTTCCCAACAAAGACCAGCAGCCTTGGAAGGACTCCCTGCGGACTTCCCAGACTTCCCGCAGCCCCACTCTCGCCACCTGGCAAATAAACACAGGAACTGATCCCCATTCAGAGCCTAAACCAACTCAAGAAGAACAGAATGATCAAGAAAACCACAAGAGGATGGTGCCGCATGGCACCTGTGACAGTTAGTGAAAGAACAGGGACGACACCGCACTGCCAGCTCACAGGAGAAGTTCCGCTTTATTCAGTAACTGAACACACCTTTATAGGGCCTAGGATGAGCTTATGGGCTCATAATGGGGTAAGAACTCATTGGGCAGTTTTGGATGCCGGGTACCTGGGCTGGGGTGGCAGGTGCTGACTGGATGGGTTTTGGCGCTGGCGGGAACTGGCAGGTGTGGAAGAGAAGGGGAAAGTTCGCCATCTTAGGAATACAGGGGACCACATGGCCTTATAGTTAGGGTAGGGCCAGCAGCGAGTGCTGCTGACAAGAAAGGTGAGGGGGTGGAAACAAGGCAGGATAAAGCAGGAATAAACAGCCAAGGTAACAAGAGAAAGGGGCAACGAAGCCACAGAGTTACAGGAATGGCTGTGGGTGCTGAGGTCCCCTGCTGCTCCACCATAGGCAGGCAGGCAGGTGAAGGTCACTATTGCAGGTCACAGGCCACTACCCCAGAGGAGAGGCTTAGACCTTGCCCTTTTGTCTATGTGAAACAGCCACGGCTGGGCAAGCAACCAAAGAGCACAGACGCGCAGGGCTCTCTTCAAGGGACGGTCACCATAGGACAAAGAAGTTAAACTTTCCACAAGACAGGGCTTCAAGCCAAATGCAGATCAGCGGGGTGCTGGGAAGCGAGGGGAGACGCAGCCCCCGAAAGCCACTTTGACTCCAGCAAGGCAACTAGCAGAATCCAACACTGATGCAAGAAGAGTCAGTCCACTTTTCATCAGCAGGGACCATGCAGCTTGCAAGAATTCAGACACTGAAACCAACTAACAGGGCCAGGGAATGCAGCTCAGTGGCAGAGCATGTGTCCGGAGGCCCTGGGTTCCATCCCCAGTACCAGGAGGAAAAAAAAAGAAAGAAAGAAAGAAAGAAAGCCACCACAGCCTGGGTGGTTTAAATCATAAATCATCAGGGGCTAGAGTGGTGGCTCAGTGGTTATGGTGCTTGCGTGGTATGCATGAGGACGCAGGTTTGAACCCCAGCACCACATACATAAGGAAGTGTTTGGAGTAATGAAAGCCACATGAAAAACTAAATAGAAATTGATTCTCTCTCTCTCTTTAAAAATAAATAAATAAATAAATAAATAAATAAATAAAACAGAAACATTTAGACCACACTTTATTTAATAAATGAATGACAACAATTATTTATTTAGCTCAGAGTCCAACACAGATCTTTATAAATACTAGAGATTGAACCCAGGGTCACTTGACCACTGAGCTATACACCCAGTTTCTTTCTTTCTTTCCCTTCCTTCCTTTCTTCCTTCCTTCCTTTCTCATTAAGTTGCTTAGGGCCTGGGCTAAAGCAGCAGCTCAGTGGTTATGGTGCTTGCCTCACATGTGCAAGGATGCAGGTTTGAATCCCAGTACCACATACACAGCAAAGTGTTGGAGCAATGAAGGCCACATGAAAAACTAAACAAAATTGATTCTTTCTCTCTCTCTCCCTCTCTAAAAAAACAAAACCAAAACAAACAAACAAACAAAAAAACATGGGCTGGAGTGGTGGCTCAGGAGTTGGACTGTTTGCCTGGCGTGTGTGACAATCAAGGTTCAAATCTCAGCACCACATACACAACTAAGTGCTGGAGAAACAATGGCCAGATGAAAAAAGTTTTTAAAAAATTATTCTTTTGGTGGGGAAAGGAGACGGATTTGTAAACCCCGGAGCCAGGTTCTGCCTACCCGAGGCTGCTGCTGTGCGGAGACCCCCGGGTGAAGCCACCGTTACCATGTCTGACCAGGAGGCAAAACCTTCTACCGAGGATTTGGGGGATAAGAAAGAAGGAGAATACATTAAACTCAAAGTCATTGGACAGGATAGTAGTGAGATTCACTTCAAAGTGAAAATGACAACACATCTCAAGAAACTCAAAGAATCATACTGTCAAAGACAGGGAGTTCCAATGAATTCACTCAGGTTTCTCTTTGAAGGTCAGAGAATTGCTGATAATCATACTCCAAAAGAACTGGGGATGGAGGAAGAAGATGTGATCGAAGTTTATCAGGAACAAACGGGGGGTCATTCAAAGGTTTAGATATTCTTTTTATTTTTTTTCGTTTCCCTCCATCATTTTTTATTTTTAAAAATAGTTCTTTTGTAATGTGGTGTTCAAAACTGAATTGAAAACTGGCACCCATCTCTTTAAACCATCTGGTAATTTGAATTCTAGTGCTCATTATTCCTTAACGTTTGTTTTCATTGTGCTGATTTTTTGGTGATCAAACCTCAGCTCCCTTTTAAAAAATTACATGTGTACACAGAGAGACCACCTTTTTCAGGACTGTGCATTTTCAGGCTTATGGTGGTAAATAAGATACACCAATGTGAGTGTCTATAATGACTTTCCAATTGGCCCTGAGGTTCTAGCATGTGATTGCTTCACTCCTGGACTATGACTTTCAGTGGGAGATGGAAGTTTTTCAGAGAACTGAACTGTGGGAAAATGACCTTTCCTTAACTTGATGCTACTTTTAAAATCTGAGGGTCTGGACCAAAAGAGGAATATCGGCTTTGGAGTCAAGATGACAGACATGGTGAGAGTAATGACTAACTCCAAAGATGGCTTCACTGAAGAGAAAGCATTTTAAGGTTTAAAAAAAAAAATCTTGTCAGAAGATCCCAGAAAAGTTCTAATTTTCATTAGCAGTTAATAAAGTTATTAATGCAGAAGTGTATACAACAGAACACTGCTCCTTTGATTTTATTTGTACTTTTAGACTGGGATATGGGTTTTAAATGGACATTGTCTGTACCAGCTTCATTAAAATAAACAATATTTGTAAAAACCGTAAAAAAAATTATTCTTTTTCTTACTCTTTCCCTCTCTCTCTCTTAAAAAAAAAGTATAGACGTTATAACCCATTACTCCCACTTTAATATTGGTGAACCTGGCCTGCTAGACGTTTAAAATCAAAACTTGGAAGAAAAAAATCAAAACTTGGAGAGCAAAGTCAAGAAAGAAAAAAGGCCAAGGAATGGCAGCCAATATTTGGCCCTGGTCTGTAAGGTCAGCCAGGACTCCAGGAGCAGAGATACCTGTACAGGCCCTGCACCTCTACTATCACCCAAACTCCTGATCAGAGGGTTTGTGAGGACCCTAGAGAACAGGAAAACTAACAAGCACGCATGCTGCAAAAAGGAGGGTCACTGGGGAGGGAAAAGTCCCAGATGCTTCCCAGAGAAGCCACATGTGGTCAGCAACATCCTGACCCATCCCAGCAGATAGCACTTGCTTTAGTCAGCTTTTTTGTTGCTGTGACTGAATGACCTGACAAGTATAGTTTTAGGAGGGAAAGGTTTATTTAAGGGCTCACGGTTTTTCAGAGGTCTATGTCTAGAAAAGGCCACTCCATTCCTCAGGGCTTGAGGTAAGGCTGCAGAGTGTGACAGAGGGAGCAGAGAGCTCGAGGCATCACACTGGGAAGTAGAACAGAGAAACTCCACACAAGATACAGAATATATACCCCAAAGGCACATCCCCACAACCCACTTCCTCTAGCCACACCCTACCCGCCTACAGCTGCCAGTTAAGGGGATTAATGCACTGATTGGGTTAAGGCTTTTATAACCCAAATATTTCACCTCAGCCTTCCCCAATTGTCACATGTGAGTTTTAGGGGGGCCACCTCATATTCAAACCATAATAGTACTGATAAAGGAAACTGGAGGAACTGAGACCTTCTTGCAAGTTCCCAGGAGTGACCGACCCCCTGAAGACTCTCATCTGACTCTTTAACAGTTAATGAAAACAAGGTTGGAACTGGAGCAGTGGCTCAGCAGTTACAGCACTTGCCTGGCATGCGCAAGGACCCAGGTTCAACCCCAGCACCACATACACTACTGTGTCAGTGAAGCAAAGACCAATGAAAAAATAAATACAACTGATTCTCTCTCAATCATCCCCTCTCTCTGAAAGAAAGAAAGAGAGAGAGAAAAGTCAGTTTTGACCAACTTGGTCAAAAACACCTGGCAGGAGAGTACAACAAGAGCAGAGCCATACACAGAAATTTAAGAGAAGGGGCAATGGCTCTTTTAAGGTGATTTAACATGTACACTTGAGCCAGCCCTACCAAAAGTAAAACTGGAAGCTGTAAAGGAAAAGTTCTTAGACAGGAATGCCTGATGGCTAGCACAAAAGATTTCTAGAATCACAGTTTCTTTCTTTCTTTCTTTTTTTCCTGAGTCAATCTTCCTAACCTACATAGGTGGGCTTAATCTGTTTTTCCGTTTGCTGGTATGATTTATGATTCTCTAGCCCCAATATTTGTCCCTATATTTTAACTGTAGCTCAAGAGGACGGACACCTGTGACATTATGAAAAACTAAATGTTGTCTATATATTTTAACAATTCTGCTAATGTCTCTAAAACCTTAACTGACCTCCACTTACAAACCAGCAGCATGTGGATCCCACCTAAAGCTTTAATAAGTTACCATCTTCATGGTTTTCAAGAACCAGCCAATAATATTGATTGCATTTATGCTAATTGTTTGCAAAATTAATGCTTTGCTGACTTGTTCACTGTTGTATTAGCATGGTCCCTGCCCTATATACACCTCGCCCAGTCACCCACCAACTGCCACATGGACCTCTGGATTGCCCTGATCCTAACTACCCTTAACTCTCCCTGAACCACCTGATGGAGAACAAGGACTTTTGGATCACATTCCCCCACTCCGCCCTCTCTCAGCAGGAAGTAGTCATCCCAACATCCCCAAATAATTTAGGGCCCAAAGTCCTGGAGGGGGGAATATTAGGGGACAGATGATTGCAGATGGTGGTAACATGAGGTTAAGAGAATAATTTTGTAAAATGGGCCCACTGTGCTGACCCCAAATGCTTTCTCTTAATCCAGTATAGGCCCCTGGGCCAAGAGGGACCTAATAAAAACGAATTGTATTCACCCTCCCAACAGACATGAAGTTGATCCTTATCCATAAGTTGGGGAAAAGGCATCAAAAGGGGGAATGAACAGGATAATTACCCAATACCAACCCATTCAGATATAAGTTGATGCATATTATAATACATAAAATGCATCAAGAAAGGGGAAATGAAGAGGGAAACTATCAAGTAATAACTTTGAGAGTGAATTAGTTGACTCTGTCTTGCTCTGTAGGCACATCCGATATAATTTAAAAGCTGCTCTTATGACATTCCTTCCTGTTTGTAACACTCCCTCTTATCTTCCTGCAAAGATTTTGTAAAGTACTCCCCCATTCTCTGTAACCATGACAACTCTGACCTTTGGTAAAGTCTATATGGTATAACCAACCAATCAATTATGGCCACCCTGACTGACACACTTGCCCCATCACATGTAACCCGAAACCCCAAGCAATCCTGCTGAGCAGTTCCTTTGCTCAGGGCCCAGATTTTTCGAGTGTTAATTTAGCTGGGTCCACCTGTGTAATAAAACTCACATTCTCCTACTTCTCTGAGTGCTTGCTTGCTTTCTTGTTCACCTAAATTTCCTCAACAGTTTGATCCCTAGTACCAAAACTTTTTGTAAAGCTTTTTTTGAAAAATTTCATGTTCATTAAAGTGGAAAGAATAAAAACTGCACCATCATAGGCAATCTGCCACTCTTGTTTCATCTACTTCCTCTTGATGACCAAGAATATTTCAACAATATTTTTTTACAGTTGGATCAGGATCCTGGAGATTTTTTTAGCACTTTATTTTCAAGTAATTATAGAACTAGACACAGTGGTGCACACCTTAATCCCAATGACTCAGGTGGCCGAGACAGGAGGATTGTGAATTCGAGGTCAGCCTGGGCAACTTAAAAAAGACTCAAAAATTTTAAAAAAATAAATGAACAAGCACTGAGGATGTGGCTCAGAATGTCACTGGGTTCAATCACCAGTATCAAAAAACAAAAACAAAGGGTAAGCCAGGAGTAGGGGGTATGAGAGGTAGGAGCCTACATTTCTAGCTATATAGAAGGCTGAGGTGAGAAAACGGTTTGAGCCCAGGAGTTCAAGGCAAGCCTGGGCAAGACCCTGTCTCAAAAATAAATAGATAGTGAGCGAGCATATATGCAAGGCTAAGTTGGAGAGCTAGTCTTTAGCACTTCAGAATATTGTCCCCGCTCCTCCCAAAGGCCACCATCTAGGAAAAACAGTTTTCTTCTATATCCTCACTCGTAACACTCAGTACACTTCCAAAACACTTCCCTTCTGACACCAGATGAATGGTTTCTTTCCTCACAACAAGCATTTTCTCCATGGATAATGAAAGAACCAAAATATATCTTTCCAAAATATGAAGAATTATTGAACCAAAGATAATACAAATGTAGGGGAACTCCCTGCCCTGTTTGCCTACAAGCAGGACAGAGATTCACAAAAAACAAACAAAATTTTCTCTACGTTCTTCCCCACCCCCAACTTTCCCATGTGAAGAGTGGAAATAAATTCTTCTTTATAAGTCTTGCTTCTCAGCTCAGGGATGGTAATGCCAGAGGAATCTGTAAGCAGACCCTCTTCCTATAAATTCACCTTTCCACACTGTTCCCACCTTGATGCCGGGACTGCTTTTCCTTCGCCTTGTCACTTCTCTAAAATGCATTATTCTCCCCTGCCCCCACCCCTGGACTAGGGACTGAACCCAAGGGCACTATATCACTAAGCCATATCCCCTGCCCTTTCTGTTTTTTGTTTTGAGACACGGTCTTGCTACATTGCTGAGGGTCTCACTAAATTGCTGAGGCTGGCCTTGAACTTGGGATCCTTCTGCCTCAGTCTTCCAAGTCACTAGGATTACAGGTGTTCTCCATCACACCCAGTTTGTAATTATTAAAAAAAAAAAGAAAGAAAGAAAAAGAAAGAAGGGACAGTGAGATAGAGAGAGAGAGAAAGAAAGAAGTAAATTTCATGTGACTTTCATTCCTTGGACACTGTTGCATACTTGCTCATGCCAGGCAAGCACCATAACTGCCAAGCCACTGCTCTAGCCCCTGTAATTGTTCTTTTTAAAACTATTTTTTCATAAAAACAATCCCACAGCATTTATTGTAATTTGGTAATAGCATAAGGGTAATCAAAACAATATGAACAAATGTTTTGGACCCATACTCCCAGAAGAGGACACCTAAAAGAAGTGTTGCCTTCTCAACAACTTCTCACTTCACTGATCATTTGTAGCAGAGCAATATCTCTTTTAGCTTCATCCAACCCTACTGTTTTCCTAACTTTTTTCAGGATGAATCTTTTCTGAATCTTCTGCTATAAGGTTCATGTACTCATCAAAACCAAGAACACAGCCCTCTCTATCTGCATATTTACCGGCCGCTGGAGCCGCAGCTGAATCAGGACCTACTTTTAAGTATCTGAAGATGAGTCTGACAGGCTGTACCATCACCTTTTAAACTTTTTGGCCCTGTCCGGGCTATGTCATAGTAGAATCTCATAAAGTCTGCACTGATGAGCATGCTACCTCAGATCGCAAACTGGGAATTCTACTATATTTTATCTTTTTGTTAAAATACTGCTTAAGGCAGACTCTTAACCTTTGAGTTGCCTTCCTCCCATGTGCTGTGCACTGAGCATTAATGATACTGGAATTAGGGCAAAGGTTTAGCCTCTGGAGTCCCAAAGTAATAGGTTAGGCCACCTGCTCCAAAAGCCCCCAGAGAAACACAGTGGTGAAGATAGAAAAAGAGTTTATACAGTGTGGTCACATTGGGAAGAACAAAGAGGTCTACTAATTTAAGATCTATCTTCAGGGGTACTTTTTAGGTAGCATTAGACATGAACAGTGGATCAGGAGTTTAAGAAAATACTTAGTACAGAGTAAATCAGTTAAACAATGGCCATGCCTCAGTGGTGCCACAAGATCTGACAAAATAGCTGTTTCAGGACCCATGTCTGACAGCCCTATAAAGTAGCGCTCTTACAACAGGAGGAAGAGAGATTAATTCAGGAGAGGACAAGTATGTTTTCTCAGAAGGGCCTAATTGCTAAGACATCTTTAGACCCTAAATAAACAATACAAATCAGAGATTCCCAGACCTTGGAAAGCAGGATGATTAAGATCAGAGCCCACTGATCATAACTTCTATAAAACCAGTTCCACTTAGGACCTGGCAGAAAGGCCATGATGACCAAGAGTTGCCCTTATGTTGATAACCAACGTGGTCTCTCAATACAGAGCCAAGAGGTGATACTCGGGTAGGATCTCCTAACAATCTCCCTTCTACACTTCACTCTCTCTTAATAAATTTTGCTATATTTTTACTAAGTCTTATGTCTTTCTTGAAATTCTCTCATGCAAGAGCACAAGAGTCTAGGACACAATGTAAGATCTTATCTCAAGTACCATCTTCAGCTTAGATATGAGAGAGGATAAAGCAGGTGGAAGAAGTATGGTCAAACCATGGTCTGGCTGATCCTTATCTCAGGTCTGGCTCTTTCAGGTCCTGCTGGCTCTGGGGAACTGGTTACTGCTTCAGGAGGTAATTCAGTTCCCATCATGAGATAACTGCTCCTGCTTAGAAGGCAGCCTTGATTCAGTCATGAGGTAACTGCTCTTGCTTATTGGGGCAATCCCAACATAGGGTGATCTGCCTGTGAGCTCTGCTGTTCTTGGAATCTTTAAAATATCATTTTACTCTTATCTTAGTGTCTTCAACCTTGAAGGGGGAAGATTATCCATTAGAGAAATACTCCTTATGATTAAAATGTCTGTAGACAGGGCTGGAGCGGTGGCTCAGAGCTTACAGCGCTTGCGCTTGCCTGGCATGTGCAAGAATCAAGGTTCGAACCCCAGCACCACGTACACAATGAAGTGTAGGAGAAACAAAAGGCACATGAAAAGCTAAATAAAATTGATTCTCGGGCTGGAGCAGTGGCTCGGCGGTTACAGTGCTCGCCCAGCATGCATGAGTACGTGAGTTCAAACCCCAGCACCATGTACACAACGTCTCTGAGCAACAAAGGCCACATGAAAAAATTAAATAAAATTCTTTCTTTCTCTCTCTTTCACTGTCCCTCTCTTTAAAAAAAAAAAAATTGATCCTCTCTCTCTTAAAAAAAAAAGAAAGAAAGAAAAATGTCTCCAGATAGAGCTAAGCAGGAATTTGACCCAAAATTTATGACAGTAAAGGAGACAGATACAAAATGAAGACAAAGATGCTAAACTTTTATTCTGCCTTTCATTCCACATCAATTACATGCCCAAGAGTTAGTGCTTTTCAGCAAAAGCAGCCTCTAAGCTGGCATTCTATTAATAAACTTGCTTGCTTTTCTCTTGTTACACTTCCTTTGTTGCAGGAATCTTTCCCAACCAGGAATTTATGAGGACTGAAGAAAGATTATATTTCATCCTCTTTGACATCAAGGTTTTCTTAACTAAATTCTGACACTATCTACCTGGAGGTAGCGTCCCATAGGACACTACACTATGGGACACATCAAATCCCATAGGTTGAAGCCTCAGTCCCACAAGTCTGTCCCCACTTCAGATGGCAATCCATGTCCATATATCTGACCAACTATAAATCTGAGGTTTCAAACTCCCTCTTAGGTTCGACCACCTGTTAGGCTCGCGGAACTTGGAAGCACTTCCTTAACATTTACTATAAAGGGTACAAATGGGCAGCAGCTGGACAGAGATGCACAGGGCAGGTGTGGGGCAGGGCATCTTGCTTCTGTCTTCTTCAGCTGCACCAACCTTCCTGTTCTTCCATGTTCAGGGTTCCCAGCACTCGGAATCCTGACCCTCTGTGTTTTTATGGAGGCTTCATTACATGGGCAAGGTTTATTAAATCATTGGTCGCTGCCGATCACCTTAATGTTCTGCCCTTCTTCCCTGCCATATTGGGGTTGAATGGGGCTGAAAGTTTCAACCCTCTAATCATGTGGTTGATTCCTCGAACAACCAACCTACATCTGAAGCCATCCAGGGGCCCCAGCCATCAGTCATCTCATCAGCATACAAAAAGACATTTATCACTTTGGAGATTCCAACAGTTTTAGGAACAAGAAAGGGGAGAGAAAGCAGAGGCCAAAAACATGCTTCTTATTGTGTCACAGTCACTTTTTCCACAAATCACAATGGGAGAAACTACAATAGAATCTGTTACCTGGGAAGAATGACAAAGCACACCACTTCACATATATTACACAATTATTTTGGTTTCACTGAGACCAT
Organism: Aplodontia rufa; assembly: GCA_004027875.1. Classification (NCBI taxonomy): domain Eukaryota; kingdom Metazoa; phylum Chordata; class Mammalia; order Rodentia; family Aplodontiidae; genus Aplodontia; species Aplodontia rufa. Next base: position 89,328 of record PVKS010004685.1, read on the forward strand.
TCCCAGAAAAAAATTTCCATAAGAGTAAACAAGAGAGCCAGGGGTGGCGGTGCACACCTGTAATTCCAGCTGCTTGGGATGCTGAGGAGGATGGCAAGTTCAAAGCCAGTCTCAGCAATTCATCGAGGCCCTAAGCAACTTAAGTGAGACCCTGTCTCAAAATAAAATACTAAAAAGGGCTGGGGATGTGACCCAGTGGTAAAGCACCCCTGGGTTCAATCCCTGGTACCAAAAATAAAAACAAAACAAAAGAGTCGGGAACCCTGCAGAGAGAACTCTGTCTCTACTTATTCCTTGGGTTGTGGCCAGTGCAAAACCTGATCTTTTCCCGCATTCTAATTTCATATCCATGAGCAGGCTAGCGAAGGAAAATTCAGATGCTATTTTATTACTACTGGTTGTGTTTTCCAATGAGAATTGATAAGTAAAATGTATTATTTTAAAACAATTAAAATCCCCACTTTATGTAACATTATTTTTTTTCTAATTTTAGGTAAACCTGGACATATTTTTCATCTATACAGAATGTCAGCTATTTAAGATGTCCTAATGAGTCACACATACTTATATAAAGTTTCCCCAGACATTATGCTTTTAAAATTTGTTTATTTCTAACAGTACCTTATGTCCCACATTGTAAACTTTACATATATGCAAAAATACGTGTATTTTTTTAATTACTGTGCTCTTTTTGGAGACAAGATAGCTAAGCCCTGAAAATAATTTTCAATAGGTCAGATCCCAGACATACTGAATAAACAATGTTCTGCTATATTTTTAGAAATGCTCCCAAAGATTTATTATATAAAAAAATTAGCAAACTAAGAACAGAAGGAAATTTCCTTTACTTGGTAAGGATTCCCTATCAAAAATCTTCAGAAAATATTACACTTCATGGAAAAACTTCAATATGGTTTTTTGTTGTTTTTTTTTTTTTTCACAGAGAGAAAGAGAGAGAGAGAGGGAATCAATTTTATTTAGTCTTTCATCTGGTCTTCACCATTCCAACACTTCATCATATATGTAGTGCTAGGGTTATCTGGGAAGAATGACATCCTCGCGCCTGCCAGGCAAGCGCCACAACTGCTGAGCCACTGCTCCAGCCCCGATATAGTCCTCTTTAAGATCAGGAACAAGGGTTACAGCTCAGGAGTAGAGCTCATGCTTAGCATTCATGAGGCTCTGGGTTCGATTCCCAACACACACACACACACACACACACACACACACACACACACACACACACCTCAACCACACCACACATACCCCAATAAAATAAAATAAAATTCAGGATTGCTGTGGATGTACTTGTCTAGTATGATGAGGCCCTGGGTTCAATCCACAGTGCTGAAAAAAAAAAAATCAGGAACAAAAGGTAGCCTCTGCTGCTGCTGCTACTTAATATAGTGCTAGAGGTCCTGGTCAGTACTATAAAGAAATAAAAACAAATAAAGGCATAAAGTTTTGGAAGGAATAAGTGAAGTCCATTATTTTCAAATCACCTAGTTATCTACATAGGAAATCAACTATGATCGATCAAAAAACTATTACAGGGGCTGGAGCGGTGGCTCATCGGTTTCAACGCTTGCCTGGCAAGCACGAGGACCCGGGTTCAAACCCCAGCACCACGTACACAACTAAGTGTTGGAGCAACTAAGGCCATGTGAAAAATGAAATAAAGTTGTTTCTCTCTTAAAAAAAAAAAAAAAAAACTATTACAGAAAAACTCTGTTGAGCCAGGCATGGTGGCAAACATCTGTAATTCCAGTGGCTTGGGAGGCTGAGGTAAGATAATCACAAGTTCAAAGCCAGCCTCAGCAACTTAGCAAGGCCCTGAGTAACTTAGCAAAATCCTGTCT
>PVKS010004686.1:0-91087 GCA_004027875.1 Aplodontia rufa
GGGTGGTGACTGGGCAGGTGGGGCGTGGCCGGGTGGTGACTGGGCAGGTGGGGCGTGGCCGGGTGGTGACTGGGCAGGTGGGGCGTGGCCGGGTGGTGACTGGGCAGGTGGGGCGTGGCCGGGTGGTGACTGGGCAGGTGGGGCGTGGCTGGTGGAGGTGGTCGTTGAGGTTGCTTTCTGCCAGGGTGCATCTTTCCTGCGGCCCTGTCCCTCCCTCTCTCTGCTTCCTGACCCCTCCCTGAGCTGAGCAGTTCTCCTCTGGGGGAGCCCTTCCCCCCATGATGTGCTGCCTCCTGTTGGACCCAGAGCAATGGAATTGGCCACCTGTGAGCCCTAAATGAACTTTTCCTCCTCTAAGGTGCTCTTGTCAGGTGTTTTAGTTATGGCAACAAAAAAAAATTAACACAGTTGGCGTCCGCCTGTTTGATCGAGTCTGGATTTGGGCAATGGCTGACAGTTGAATGTGCCACTCTGACTCTCTGTATCCTCTTCTGTGGAGTGGAGATGATCACCATGCCATCCCGGAGAGTTGTCAGGAGGTGGCGCTGCCCCGATGCACAGTCAGCAGGCACAGAGCGCGTGGCAGTCATTGTCATTGCTATCTTCTCTTTATTTGCATTATTGGAACCCAGTCCTCAATGCATTCTGCACTACCAGACCCAGCTCCCCTCATTCCGCCCAAGGGACACTGGCCTCCACTCCCTCCTCAGCGTCTTTGTCCTCCTGGCTCCTTGTCCTGAAGTACTCTGCTCCTAATATGCCATGGCTCACTTCCGCATCTGACATTGTTTTGTTTTGTTTTTTGTTTTTTATCGGTCCATGCAGAGCAGTCCGAAGGTGACAGGTGACTGAGCCCAGTGATGCATCCCAGAAGGAGGGGCGATGGAGCAAGATGTGAGGTGAGGAGGACAGAGTCCCTGGGACTGGGAGGGCGAAGTCTGCATGTTCAGAGCAGTGGGGACGAATCCTTGCTCCTGGGAGGGGCAAGACCTCCAGGTGACGCAGGTGGTGCTTGCAGGGAGTGTCCTGGGCTTGCCAAGGATCCCCAGGTCCAAGGCTGACTGTGAGTGGCCAAGCCACTGGAACTGAAGGCACTGTGCCAGTCAAAGCTGGGATGCCCTGGTGGCACCCAGTGGACTGATGTCCAGGGGACACCCTAACACCTACTGTGACGTGAAGCTCTAGTTCCTCTGCAAAGCACAGAGTCATCAGCACGAAGCCCCCTGCCCATTTGCAGTGATGGCTCTAGGTCAGAGGGAATTTGACATAGAATTTGAATTTCTAACTCTGGACTACAGAACGTGGTGCTTGGACTTAGGAATTACACTTGAAATGAGTCTTGATTTTCAGTTCATCCCTGTGCCTCATAATGTGAGAGAATCCAGTTTCCGGCAAGGTGCCCTTCAGACGCTTTCTGACTCTCTTCCTGCTTTTCCTCCTTTACTCTGTCTTCTCCCCCAACCCTTCAGGTATCGGAAGTAAGTGACTTTCTCAGAGCACACTTTTGAATTTGCTTCTCTGCTCACAACAAGGCTTGGTTTCTGTGGCGTCTGGTCCCTTCTGTACACAAAGTGACAGTTTCCATGTGGATCAACACACGTTTCTGATTTTCCCCACACTTGATATACGGACGCGATACTTACGCTGGCTTCCTGCAGTGGGACCTGCTATCAATGAATTGGCAATGGGGACAATGTTTGAGATGGTAGCTGCTCTGTCTGTCTTAAATTAATTAAGATTTATTGAAACTCCTCTACCCAACTACGGGGCAGACTTTCAGTGAGAAACACTTTGGCTGTTTCAAACGAACGAGATGTGGGGCTGTTTGTAGCCTCCACTGCCCTATTGTGAATGATACCCACACCCAAAGTCCCTGCTGCCAGACTGTTGAAACCAAAACAAACTTTCAAAACACTAGAATTGGCGTGTCTTCACCGACAATATTTTGTCTTGGCAAGCGTGCCAAGAAGGAAGAGGATGCAGCTAATGTAGGAGAAGCCAACGCACTGGTTTGGAGCGTTCAGACGGATAAACACGCTCCCAACCCCTTCATGTGCCGCACCTCTTGGCTGTAGGAACACTGACTTTGGCCATCGCAGGAGGGTGTTCACACACCTGGGCACCCACGCAGGCTCACAGTGTGACGGGGACTTGCACGGTTGGAAAGAAGGGCACTTGTGATCAAATTCGTAGAAATCAGAGATGGAACTGTGACAGGGAGGGCAGGACAGAGATGCGGGTCTTCCCCCTCCATCTCGCCCTTGCTGATTTCAAGCCTAGGGTAGTTTTGTAAAATCACGAAAATGCTCTCAGAGTCTTTGTGTCACAGTGAACAGAATTTTTGTGGATTTTGTATGTCAATTCTTTTTATCGTTGTCTTGCCGTGGTGCTGGGGACTGAGCACAGGGTCCTGTTTGTGCTGGGCAAGGGTTCTAACTGCACTGCAGCCTCAGCCCCACCCGGCCATCTCTTTTCTTTGTCTTTTTCCATATCCTTTAACGAGCGCATTGTAGCCCACGATGGACTTTTTGCTGGGTAGGTGTTCATGCACATGAATAGCAGCTTCATTTATCCACTATTGCCCGCAGGATTTCCCTTTCCCGCTCTCCGCCCTCCCCAGTCCCTTTCCTTGCCTCTACTCAGCTCCCTTTGCCGTTCATGAGGTCCCCTCACCTTTCTTTTCCTTTTTCCTCTCCAGATTCCACATATTAGAGAAGATGTGTGACCCTTGACCTTCTGGATTTGGCTTATTTCACTCCTTGTATCATCTCGCATCTTCTCACGACCGCTGAGCTCAAACCCTTGTGACCACGTTTGGGAATTCGGAGCACCCTGGACGTTAGACAAGTAACCAGGTGAGTAAGTCCTGCGTCTCGCTGCGTCCCACGTCCACCCCCAGAGGGACCTGCGTTTCCAGACTTCCGGATCGTTCCTTTCTGCAGTGAAATCCGTGAACCTTCATGCAAAGCAGAGTGAGGTATGAATAGCTTCACGTCAGCCCAGGTCACGTTTTGCTGCCAGATGCATTTGTGCCAGACCTATGAAAAAATAGTTTTCATTTCCAGAGCTTCTTGGAATCCAGGGACCTGAGCCTCATTAACAATGCTCCTGTTCCATGTTTTAAAGTTGTTTCTGTCACCTGTGCCTCCTTGGCGCTGTCTTCCCCTTCCTGTCTGCGTTCTGATTGAGTCTTGCAAGGCTTCCCTTGAAAACCCAACCTTCTTTCTTTGATTCCCCGATTTTTCTTCCCTCCTCGCTTTCTGAGGTTCATACACAACAGACGTAAAGCTGGGGCTGGAGCTGGGGCTCAGCGGTTACCGCGCTTGCCTGGATGCACGAGGACGCAGGTTCGAATCCCCAGCACCACGCACACAGCGAAGTGTCTGAGCAACGAAGGCCACATGAAAACTAAATGAAATTAATTCTCTCTTTCTCTCTCTCTCACTGTCCCTCTCTCTCTCTCAAAAAAATTACAGTGAGAAAGCTCATTTTCTCAGCTCCTCCCTCTGTCGCATTCTCTCCAGGTTCTGTCCCCTTCCTCTGCCTCCATGGATTCCAGCCTCTGCTGCCTTCTTCTGCCCTTGGCTGGTGGCCCTGGGCTCTGCCCTAACCCCCTCACCATCGTCTCTCTCCTTGAATCCCTTCATTTCCTCCAGCTCTTCCTCTCCGTCTACGCTCTCTTTTATACAATGCCAGTAATATCATGATGAGAATTTATTGAGCTCTTACTGTGTACTTTACGTGGGTCGTTAAATTTTATTCCTGCTACACACCACGAGGAAGGGCAGGAAGTGCCTTAATCCTCCCCCGGGCAGGCAGGAAAAAGCAGGGGATGGTCAGAGTGACCTGCTCAAGTTAACACACCTGAAATTCAAACCTGGTTCGCGGAACCTTCGCTGTTAACCCTGTGGCTTGGAACTGATCCCAGGGCTCGTGGTTTTGACCACTGTGCCTTGATCGTCCCCATTGGAGGGGACCTTACCAACCCAGCTACTCCACTTATCTTTTCTTGGTGGTTCTCGGAGGCTCCTAAATCTGCTCCTTTCTGCCTTCCTTGTTTCCGGCGCGTCACTTCTTGGGTGGTTCGTGCACATTTGCCCCCTTCTTGGTTGCTCCTGGTCTTTTCCTGATGGCCGTCATTATCTAATCATCACCACCTGTTTATGGGGCTACAGGAACAGTCCCAGTGCCAGACACCCCGATTCTCACGAACCAGTTCTGGGAACAGACGCTGGGCGGTGGAAATAGCATCTGGTCCCTGCGGCCAGGTTCCGGCTTACGACACACCGCCTGAGTCACATTTGCCCGAACAGTGTCACGTCACAGACTTCCAGGCCCCTGCGAGGGGTTGAACCCACGTTGATTCCATTAATTAGGTCTGCTGTGCTGCGGGAATCCGACCCCCACGCTTCTGGTCTGATCCAGCAAAGACGGATTCCCAGAGAGGGCGTGGCACATCCACAGACCCTGAAGCACAGAGAATCGTCATAGTCACCCTCACTCAACAGATGACCCGCCCAGGTCCTTCCAGGCTACTGAAAGTTACGCTCAGGGCTCACTCGTCTGCCCAACTCTTCTAGAAGTATTTTACTTATGTTAATGATTCTTATTTTGGCTCATTCATCATTGCAAGTTGTTGGAACTTTCCTTCCTTCAATCCTGAACATTCCAGCATAAGTTCCGGGGATGCTGCCATGAGGTAGGCACAGGCCCCATGTCCGTCCATCCTCGCGCTGGTCACCATGGCCAGGGCAATGCCACATTCTCAGGTCTGTCATGTGTCATGAGGCACCTTCCCCGCAACCATGTGCATTGGGAATAGAGGAGATCTGTGCCTCCGGAGAAGGCTCTGCCCGAGAGCAAAAGCAGACGACGTCAGGCGGGTTGAACACCTGAAAGAAGAAGGGTGTGCAAGACTGAATTGGGGACTAGGGACCTTCAGTAGTGAGCAAGCGGTTGAACAGGGGATGCTTCTATGGTGCAAGATGAGGGGATCCCGCTGCATGGAGAGAAGTGTACCCAGGTGGCACACTGAAGGTGAGTTCCGCCTGTTGTCCAGCTTGCGGTCAAGCTCAAGGGAAGCTCTTCAAGGACCCAGAAACCGTCTAGTGCTGAAAGGATCAGGCCCCTCTGGATTATCCCGGTTCCACTGCTTATCCCTACTGAAGGAATTCCACAAGTGGAAGTCGGTCTCTTCCTCCCACCCCCAGCCTCCCCTCCGTCCCTGGATTTCTAGGGGCCTCTGCCTTCTCCTTGGAGAATGCCTTCCCACTGGTGAGGCTGAAATCAGCCAGGATGCTCCTCAATGTTCACCTCCATGGGCAAAGTGACTTCAGCAAGGCCAGACCTGGGGTTCCTTTGTCTCTCCCTGACTCAGCGAGATTCGGGCTGTGTTCCTCCAGAGACAGGTGAACTGCTTTCAGTAACTGCTGAAGGAGGCATAAACCAGGGAGATTTGATTTGAGCATGCAATTTGAATCAGGAAATGCACGTATAACTAACCAATGCAGCTGAATGCTGCAGGTGTGCCCTCCTTAGATGGTTTTTAATCTCAGGGTCTTCAGAATAGTTCCGCCGCAGCCGCTAATACCACCCCAGGTCTTTGCCCTGTGGTCTTGTCCTAGTTTAGCACTGTTAACTGCCAGAGTGGTGTTTGGTTAACTTGAAGTTATGTAATTTACCTGCATTTTGGGGAAAAAGTTCCGGTGCCCTTTCCTGTCCCCACCAAACAGTGCTATATTATAAAGTCTTCAAAAAGAATCAACAATTTCAAATCAGGAAGGAATATGGAGTCCTTTAATTCAGTTTCTCCAATGAGAGAATGCAGAACCAGAGAGGATGAGTCACTTGCTGGAGGTCACTGAGACTGGAAGTATCAGTCAGCTTTTGCTGAATAACAAACATCCCCCACATCCTAGAGGTGTAAGATTTGACGCTTCCTGATTCTGCTTACTCTTTCAATGACGGGTTTGCCTTTTCTGCTTGAGTCATGATATCCATCTTCTCCTGCCTTTAGACATCAGGCCCTGGGGTCCTCAGACAGCACAGGATGAGTAGCATCAGCTCTCCTGGGCCTCCAGCTTGGAGATGACAGATCATGGGCATACTCAGCCTCTATCAGCGGGCGAGCCAATCTCTCACCGTAAATCTCTTTCTACGTACTAATATAATTCCTATTTTGTTTTTCCTGGGGAATCCTGACTAACGCAGAGGGCCAACCCATCTGTCTTCCACTAGACTGGGCTGTATCTCTAATGTCGAGCGCGGTGCTCAACACCTAACGCACCTCAAAGCGGTATTGCTGAACGGGAGAATCGAATGATGTGCTTAACAGCGACGATGACTAATGGCTTCTGGAACAACGGACGAGCCAGAGTCCCTAGCAATGGCTAATTAAACCATTCCCGTCTGATGTCCCAAACACTGTGTGCTAGAGACCCCCCTTGTCCTCCCCACTAATTGAACAGGGCCCTGTCTCTCCAGCTCTTGTCCTGCGCTGTTCTTCGGATGTAATTAGCCCTTGCGTTTTGACAGCAAACGAGGCTGATACGTTGATTAATGACTTGCTCCCGGGAAAGGAGTATTCCTGGACACAAAGCCCCGTCCTCTCCCGGGTGTCTCCCGCCTCTTCCTCTTCCTCCCGGTGTGGACTGCCCTGGAGCTCTGCTCCCAGGAAGGCCAGGCTTCGCAGAAAAGAAGAGCAATAGGGAATAATAGTTATCATTTATTGAACATCTATTACTCTGCAGGTAGATGCATTATGTACCTGAAAAGTAATTTTAAAGAGCCCTTGTGTTCCAGCGGCATAAACCAAATCAACCAAATAAAGACTATAAAGGGCTTATTAAAATCCCACGGTTACCAGGGTGCTGAGCTGATTCCCACTACACAGGCGTGTGAGACACCCAAGCAGGCCTATTTCCATGATTCTGGGTCCTCCCTGGGGCAGTGAGTAGCCGGCCGTTTTGAGCAGCCTCTCTTACCATTGGAACAAACAGTGTCTGCTCAGGAACACGCTGCTGGTGGCTGCAGGTTTGTGACTTTGATTTTCTCATCACCCTGCCGGGGCAGTGCAATCATCTCTTGCATCTTACACATGAGCCTGGCCCCGTCGCACTCAGCTCACAGCTGCAGCTCCAAGCAGCAAATCCAGCAGGGGCGGACGCCAAGTCCCCTCTGTCAGCTGTCCTTCGCCGGCGCCTCAACACCTGCCCAGCCCTACCCTGTTGACCAAAGTCCACTTTCCACGGCCATAATCTTGTTGGATCTCCATGCCAAGACCTGCTTGCTAAATTCTTTTAGAACTGGGAGTAACTTGAAAGATCTATGAAGCCTGTTCAGCTCCTTTCCCTTGTCTGAACTTCTCAGAATTTTTTTGCGATGACCTCGTATCCGTTAAATGGTTGCTGCCAGAAGAAAGCGAGTGTTGGAAGCAGGCAGGAAAGCTGGAGCCTGCTCATGTTATTGATGACGGCCATAAAACTGCGTGGGATTTCCTCAAAGAATTAAAAGAATTACCAGAGCTGGAGCAGTGTTGCCCAGTGGTTACGGCGCTTGCCTGGCATGTGAGAGGACGCAGGTTTGAACCCCAGCACCACGTACACAACGAAGTGTCTGAGCAACGAAAGCCACGTGAAAAACTAAATAAAATTGGTTCTGTCTCTCTCTTTCTCTCTCTCACTGTCCCTCTCTCTCTTCCCCTCCATTTGCCATTTGCCACCCCTATTTTGTACTAGTTACCACATATCAGAGAAAGCATTCAACCTTTGGTGTTTGGGGTCTGCCTTATTTCACTGAGTGTGATGTTATCCAGTTCCATCCGTTTACCAGCAAATGCTGTAAGGCCATTCTTCTTTATGGCTGTGTAATACTCCCTCGTATATTCCTACCACATTTTCTTTATGCGCTCATCTGTTGAAGGGCACCCAGTTTGGTTCCATAACTCGGCTATTGTGAGTTTTGCTGTTGTAGCATTGATGTGGCTGTATCCCTGTAGAGTGCTGATATGAGACCTTTTGGATGTATAGCAAGGAGTGCGATGGCGGGGTCAGATATGATTCCACTCCTAATGCTCTGAGGAGTCTCCGTACTGCTTTCTGGAGTGGTCGCACCAATTTGCAGTCCCACCAACGACACATGAGTGCACTTTTCCCCCACGGCCTCAGCAACACTTATTATTATTTGTGTTCTTCGTCTTTGCCATTCTGACGGGAGTGAGAGGAGCTCTCCATGTGGTTTTGATCTGCATCTCCCTAACTGCAAGAGGTGCTGAACATTTCTTCCGCGGATCTGTTGGCCATTTGTATTTCTGCTCATTTATTCATCGGGGTGATTTTTTGGCGTTATTGGAGGAGCGGGTGGAAGAACTCTTCTCCCACTCTGCGGACTCTATGTTCTTCAGAGTTAGCTTTGCCTTTCCAGACCACATGGGGGCTCAGGTGACGGGGTGCGCCTGCCAGAGGGTGCCTATTTCAAGTCACTTTCATGTCCCGTAGGATGCAGCTCCACGTAGCCCTGCGTGGTAAGCAAGGGAGGTGATATCAGTTCCAGGAAGACTCGGGACAGCTCACGGGGTGACAGTGGTGGGAGGAGCCTTAGATCCCTGAATTCTGATGCCGGGTCCTGCTGGCGATGGGGGAGGAACAGTGCGTTTGTAAGTCTTGAACCCAAGAAAGAGAAGGAAAACTGGGAGGTCCTTAGTTCTGGTATTCTATCTAAAGAACTGTCTAGAATAGCAAATGGAATAATTGCATGGAGTTATCCAACCCTGACCCCGGATCCCATTGCCAGTCATTGGCCTCAGACCTGCCGGCTGCTGGACACCAGTGACATGCACATCCTCCAGGTGACGGGACCCTCTGAGCCCGTTCCTTCCCCAGGTCGAGATCTTCCCTCTCCAGGCTTGAACTTCAGAGTCCCCCAAAGGCTTCTGCTTTAATTAAAATTAAAATTTGCAAATCATTTCCTAAGCCACCTCGCCGTCGTCTGAATAATCACAACCATTAGCAGGAGGTTGGGCTGTTGGTCCACTGCCTTTGGAGCAGCAGACGGGCGGTGGACACTGCTGCCTCCTGCCTCACCCCACACCCCCAATCTTGCCCACGTCGGTCCACTTTCCCAGTTCCCAGTTCATCAACGTGCCTGCTTTATCTCTGTCCCCATTATTGTCCCCTGCACATGCTCCAGAGTCATTCTCTCTTGGGGACCTGTCCATCAGCGGAAGAGGGCTTGGGCACAGGCAGAGTGACACCCCGAGACGAGGTGGACCAGCTCCCCGGGAGCTGCCTCTGGGCCCCAGTACTGGATGGTGCTGCATTCTGGCTCCTGCTCCGGGCACTTTCAGGGCATCCCCAGAGCTGCCGTCCCCTAGGTCAGGGTTTCTTCACCTTGGCATTGGTGACATTTTGGATGGTTATGTTGCTGTGGGGAGAGTCCCCAGTGCGTGATAGGAGGTTTGGCAGTGTCCCTGGACGCAACCTACTAAGCGCCAGTAGCAACCACTACCAGTGACAACCAAGGTCTTGTGAGGTGCTGCGTGCTTCTGGGGATAAAATCACCCCTTTGAGAGCCCTGGCTGCCCCAGGAGACTGGGAGAGCCAACCGCCTGGACTCAGATTCCGTCTCCCCTGTCCCTTTCCCCTTTATTATTGTTTTGAAGGCCATCTGTCACACACACAGTGTTTATTCTTTTACTCCTACAACAGGGGTTTTGACCCTGACAGGAAGGACTTGGACCTGGACATTCAAAAGAGCTTGTTTATTCTTCATGGACGGTGAGGCGAGTGGAGTGTGGGACGTCAGATCCCTTTTACCCCTTAGCCACCGCCGTGCCACCAAGAGGGACCAAGTGGGACCTTGGATCAGGTCCATCTGTCTCCAGAGCCCATGCTCGTAATCACCCATGTTATGGTTTGGATCTGAGGGTCCCCAAGTCCCCTGTGTGAATGCAGGAATGTTTGGAGGTGACGTGATTGGATTGTGAGAGCTGTGACCTGGTGTGAATGGTCAGCCTGGGTGGCAATGGCAGCAGCTGGGGTGTGGCTGGAGGAGGTGGGTGCAGGTTCCGTCCTGAAGGCTGCGTCTTCCCGTGACCTCCCTTTTCTCCTTTCCCTCCTGTCTAATGAGGGAGCAGTCTGCTCCACCACACCCTCTGTCGGGATGTTCTGCTACCCTTGGGCCCAGAGCAATGCACTCGAGCTAACGCCCTGAAGCCGTGGGCCGCGATAGCTTTCCCTCCTCTGAGCTGCTCTGGTCAGGCATTTTGGTCACAGAAGCGAAAAGCCGCCCGACACACCCTGCCTCCCACTTGAACTCCCTGCACCTCTGTGGTGCTGTGGCCAAGGACAGCGGGGACTCCAGTTCCAGCTCATTAACTTCTACATGACCCGAAGTTACTGCCCTGCTTCCTGGGGCCTAGTGCAGCGAAAGGGGTGAGTTGGAATTGCCATTTCCAGCTCTGATGGTGAAAACACGGGGCTCCTTGCGGGGTGCAGGCAGCGGTCCCTCCAGCGCACAGCGACGACCTGCTTGTGGGCCCCATGTCCTGCCCTGGGCCGAGGAAAGACAGTTCCACGGCCGCTGACCTCCTTGTCCTCAGCGGGGGCAGACAGTGCACAGGAAGGGTCCTGTGGGGAGGACAGTGTAAAAGGATGAGCAGAGGGTGGCTCAGTCAGGAGCGGTCGTTACAGGACGGGGTCAGAGCGAGCTGCTGGGGAAGCGGGCAGCTGTGACAGTCACACCAGCTTTGGCTGCCTGTGCCTTGTACGTAGAGGGCCCCCGCACGCGGTGACTTAAAACAGGACGATTTACTGCATTCAGTAAATCAGTCCAGACTCAGGGCTGGACTGGAAATACTGGAACTCCCTTGTCTGGGACCTCAGGCGGGAGTGCTGGCAAGGATGGGAAGGCCTGGGACCTGGAATCTTCTGGAAGCTTCTTCACTCACAGGTCTGCCACTGGGGCTGATATGAGAGAAAAGGTGGACTTGTCTGGGACTTTCCACTGGAAAGCTACGTGAGGTGGCTCCCCGGGGCTCGGCTTCCTTTCGGCGTGGTGGCCTCAGGGTGACTAGACCTCTTTAGGTTGACTCATGGGCCTAAGGGAAGCAGAAGCTTCCACGTAGCAGCTGCCTGGATTTTTATGACCCCATCTTACAAGTCACATAGCTTATTTGCTTTCTTTTTAAATTCAATTTTTTAAAAACAAAGATAGAGGAGAGAGAGAGAAAGAGAGGAGAGGAGAGAGAGAATCAGTTTCATTTTTTCATCTGGTTTTAGTTTCTTGGACACTTCGTTGCATATGTGGTGCTGGGGTTTGAACCTGCGTCCTTGCGCATGCCAAGCAAGCACTCTACCACTGAGCCACGGCTCCAGCCCCACATAGCAGTTCACAAGCAAGCCCAGATTTAAGGGGAGGGGACTGAGATCCTCCCACAGATGGCAGAAGTATTTTAAAATATTGCATCCCTGTTTAAAATCCACCGTCCCACCTGATTACCACGCTCAGAGGTCTGCATTTCTCCAAACCTGCAGCAGAGAATCCAATCTCACCTTGAAAAATCTCTCCAGGTGTATTTATACCAAAAGCCTACTTCAATTAATCAATTCTAATGCTCCAATTACTCAGCTTATATTTTCAGACGCTCTAATAAGCACCACAAATGAACAGGAATTTACGTGATAGTACATCGCCCTCCTCTGCTGCAGAGACCACGCCGCGCTTCTCAAGCAGCCTTCACTTTGTAACATGTGCTCTCTCCCTTTCCTGCTCAGCCCAGGACAAGGTTCCCCTCAGGCTGGGGCGGGGTTGGAGCAGCTGGGGAAGCTTCTCAGAAAGCGAAGCAGCTGTAATATCGAGGCATATTTTAGATGAAGACCGGAATCCTTCTAGGCTTGGCTCCTTTGCATGTTGGGGGAGACCTGGGTTCCTAAACAATCTGGACCCCCTTTTACTCATCTGTAGAGTAAGGAGGTTGAGCTCGATATTTTGTAAGGACTCTTCTAGCTCCAAAATGTGTCTGTGATTGTTGGAGTATTTTTCAAGGGGAATGTTCTACCCTCAGTACGCAGAGGGAGCGCCCACTGACACCCGCATTCATACGAGAAACTCTCCCGCGCTTCTGGTAAACACACCTTTTACTCTTGCATTTCCATAAATACAGACACACATTTTACCTAAGTAGGATCGCGATGAGCTCTTTGTTCTGAAATTCCCTCCCTCCAACGCTGTGATATAAATTGAAAAGTTTCCAGATCAGTCATGAAATTCAGCTCCATACCTTGCCATTGGTACCTAAGAGTCCGCTGTATGGATGCTGTGTCATTTAAAGAGATCTCTGAGGATGTAAATGTGGGTTCTTACCATTGTTCTTGTCTTTATATTCACAATGGTGCAACGGTTTTCTTGAGTATTTATCACCGTGATGGTTAATTGTACGTGTCAACTTGACTGGGCTAAGGGCTGCCCAGATAGCTGGCAAAACATTTCTAGGTGTAAAAGAACAGTTGAATGCAAAGCCTGAGTAAAGACGATTGTCCTCGTCAATGCAGGTGGGCACCATCTAGTCTGTTGAGGGTCCAGATGGAACAGAAAGGGCAGAGGAAGGGCAAATTGTGTCTTCTTGAGCTGGGACATTATCTCCTGCCTTTGGACGTTGGGACTCCTGATTCTAGTGCTTTCAGACTCTGGGACTTCCACCAGCTACCACCCCAATTATGCTACCAGTTTTAGTTTCTCAGCTTCCATGATCACGTGAGCCAATTCCCATGATACATCTCCAGCTATAGCTCTGTACGTCCTACTGTTCCATTTCCCTGGACAACCTTGACTTGCGTGATCATTTTGCTCCTGTGTAGTTCTATGGGTAGAGTAAAATTCTAGAAGCAAACTTACTAGGTCAAAAGCTATGAGCTTTTGTAATTTGGATAGCTGTTGACAAATTTCTCATCATGGGCATTATACCAATTTATTATTTGATGAATAATGTATGAAAGAACTTCCCCCCCTGCATATGGGATGTGATCACACTTAGTAATTCTCCCCACTCTGATAGCTGAAAGGGGCAGCTTTGAGTGGTGTTTCTGAGAAAGCAATCGTTTTTCACTTGTGAGAGTTCATTGAATTGCTTTGTCTCAGAAAAGTCTTCTTGCAGATTTTTTTTAAAGAAAGAGAGAGATGGGGCTGGGGCGGTGGCTCGGTGGTTAAGGTGCTTGCCTGGCATGCGCGAGTACACAGGTTCAAACCCCAGCACCCAGGTGCACAACTAAGTGTCAGAGCAACGAAAGCCACGTGAAAAACTCAAAAATTTATTCTCTCTGTCTCTCTCTCTCACTGTCCTTCTCTCTTAAAAAAAAGAAAGAGACAGAGAGAGATAATTAATTTTCTTTATTTTTCCATCTGGTTTTTGTTTCTCCAACACTTAGTTGTGCATGCAGTGCTGGGGTTTGAACCTGGGTCCTGGCACAAGCCAAGCAAGTGATTTAGCTGCTGAGCTACTTATTGCTTCAGCTCCTGCTTGCAGGTTTTGAAACGGAATAACTTAAAACATTTTTTAAAGAGAGAGAGAGAGAAAGGGAGAATCAAATTTTTTATTTATTTTTTATCACGTGGCCTTCATTGCTCCAACTCTTTGTTGAGTACGTGGTGCTGGGGTTCAAACCTGTGTCCCTGCACATGCCAGTCAAGTGCTGTAACCACTGAGCCACCGCTCCACCCCTAAAATGTTCTTGAATTTGTTCAGTGGACCTGCTCAGTGACATTGCTCAGGTCTCCTCGTTGACCCAGTTTCCGGAGTCACATAAAGCACCCTCAGGCAGACGGGGCGTTCTCACTCTAGTCCCTCCCCTTATGGTTTTCTCTGCATTGTCCCTAGGTAGGGTGAAGTGGGACAGCTGCCAGAGCGACCTCCATCAGCCACGGAATTGGTGTGCGTCTGCTGGAAACGCATCTGGTAGACAAAAATGATCCACCCAAGCTTTCTCCCACTCCCCCGAGCAATTCTGTTTCCGAGTCTTGGGAAGCAACCACATTTGATTTTCACAGAGTCCTTTTCTTCGCAGTGCATTTTTGTAATCGTGGTGAGTTTATCTAAAGGAAAACAACTTGCAGCCTTCAGAAGAAGTCAGACATTGTGGTTCCCCATTTATCAGCATCAGCGCTTTCCAGCCACAGGGTCACGGCGATGGGACCGCTTTTCCCCAGCAACGCCTTCAGCCTGGCTAGGTGCTGGGTTGTGTTAGGGACCTGAAATGAATTCCTGTGGCGCAGCCCCTGGGCTCAAGAAGCTCCCACGTTGGTGCAGATCAACTTGGAAGCTGCGGTTTGCAATCCCGAGCTTCCCAGCCGAACCTTCAGGGAGGGAGGGGTTCCTGGGGACACACACAGCTTGGTGTGATTTGACGTTAGGGAGGCGAGACCGTGTGATCCGGTAAACGCAGAAGAGGAAGACAAAGGGGTGCGTGCAGTGGTAAGTGGTTTCCTGATTCTGGAGCAGAAAGAGTGTGAATCGAGGCTGGAGAGGTAGACAGAGCCCACGAGGCCTGTTTGTTTTCTAAAGCTCCGTGATTCCTCCCAGAGGTTAACTGGTTTTTCCAGGGCTAGACACGCAGCGGGGTTCCCCTGTGTATGTGGCCTTGACTCCTGAGTGTGTCTGGGCTAATGAACGTGCGACCAGGTCCCATTGTCTACCAGCGAGTGACTGAGAGGGACAAGGTTTCTGCAGTTCCCACGAACCCTGGACCCACCAGGTGTGGAACTTGGAGAGCGGATGAGGGTGCAGGAGCGCCGTTTGCCAATAGCTGTAACGAGCCAAGAACTCGCGCCCCATACTCTGGACCCGCATCGCAGGCGCATTTTGATATAACTTAGTTTACTTTGTGCTGATCGGGGACACATGACAGCAACATTCAGAGGCAGGCAAGTGGGGGCGACGGAACCCCTCTATCCAATTCTGCGCGGGACGAGGAGGCTGATGCTCATGGCTGAAGCACCTCTCTGAGCCAAATGGCATTCTAGTTTTTGAAGCTGAGTGGCTTTCATACAAATGGGTGTTAAGATCAGGATAAAATTGTCACCAGCGGGTGGCACAGCTATGGCTAGGTTGGTCAGATATAAAATCCAGAGCACGTTGAGCTTTGCCCACGTTGTATTGGTGAATTCAGCTGCACGCATTGATGGGGTTGGTTGTGATACGCGTCCACGCACACAATAGAACCCTATAACTTGGCCACCATCCCTCCCCCTCCCTCCCTGTTCCCCACCCCTGGTCCCTGTGCTCTACCGAGCACCCTTTGGTGTTTAGGGGATCCACCCCCACCTTTGTTCTCCTTTTCCCTCTCCAGCTTCCACATATGGGAGGAAACACACAGCCTTCCACTTCCTCAGGTTTGACTTGCTGCACTTAACACGATGGCCTCCAGATCCTTCCGTTTTATTGCAAATGACACACTGTGGTTTTTGTTGTATTTAATGGGCATTCAAAGGGTTCAAGAGCTGTTATGATGATGAGCCCGCCACTTGCTCTGTGGAGTTTTTAAAGAGAGCACCCAGATAGGAAGTAAATCCACTGTGCTCGCGTTTCTCAAAAGCAGAGAAGAAGATGCACAACTTCAAGTCCACCGGGACTTCATGAAGCTCCTTTCAAAGCTCCCCTTCTCTCTCCTCATCCCATGTTTCCCCACAGCATCCCTCTCCCCACAGGCCCCCGTTCCCTCTCCCCTACTCTGTTTCTGTTACTACGTAAGCGGATCTGAGCCTGTCTACAGTAAAGGGGAATCACTCTGATCTCTGAAGGACCACAAGATGGGGAAGAATTAAAGTATTTTATTTTATTTTTTAGTACTGGGGATTGAATTCAGGGGTTCTGTACCACTAAGCTATACCCACAGTCCCTTTTGTTATCATTTTCAGACAGGGTCTCGCTAAGTTGTGATCCTTCTGCCTCAGCCTCCCAAGTCACTAGAATTACAAGCAGGTACCACCATTCCTGCCTAAATATTTAACTGTGACACTCTCATGCTATGAAATAAATTTGTTTCCCCACCTCATCACTAAAAACAAAAACAAAAAACCCATATTTCAAACTCCTAACCTCCATTGCTTCCATTTTGGAGGTGAATAAATTAAAACGAGGGCCTGGGGATAGACAGTAATCCAGCAGGACGGCGTCCTTGGAAGAAGAGGAGGTTTTGACACAGAGATGTGCAGAAAGAAGATGCTGTGAAAAGACAGCCACCTACAAGCCAGGGAAGGACCTCGGAGCAAACCTGCCTCCCAGCACATGGGTCCCACACTTGTGGCCTCCAAAACCCTGAGAGAATTAATTTCTCCTCAAGCCACTCAGCTGTGCTGTCTGTTGTGAAGTCCCCAGGAGACCGGGACACTGTGGAAGGCAAGGGAGATCAGGTTCCTTGCGGAATGAGGCGGCTGGCAGAGGAGTTGACCTTCAATGGTTCTTCCACGCTGGAAAGAAGGGAATCACCGTCTCTGTCCCCTCTCTGCCCCACCCTATGAACCGATATGTCTGTCCTCAGTGTAGATAGTTCTCAGCCCCGACTCACCCTGCTCCTGTTGCTGCTGCCCACAGTGAACACACAGGGTCTTGCTAAGCTTCTCAGGGCCTCGCTAAGTTGCTGAGGCTGGCCTTGAACTTGCTATCCTCCTGCCTCAGCCTCCCCACGCACTGGGATTACAGGCGTGTGCCACCATGCCTGATGTGATCGTGAGTTACTTTTGATACTTAATGAAGAATATGAAGATAGCACTGTGGGTAAGCAGGAGCACAGGAGAATTTAAAGGAGAACAGGACATGACAGATCTGAGTTTCGGGTGGATCACTCCAGTAATCAATATGGAAGGTGGATGGCAGAAAGGCGGGACTGAAATGGAGGACTATTAAAAAAGATTTTCCATGCAGTAGCAACAGCAGCAGGGTTGGGAAGCTGGGGATGGGGCTGATAAATATCTAGATCTTTCCGGCTTGGACATCTGTGTCTCTGGAAGCATCGCCAACGGAAAGCAGATATAGGCTTCCTTCCCTGCAAGCCACCTAACTTCATTTGGCTTGCACCAATCCTGACCATGCCATACTAAAGACGAGATGGGTGGATGGGGGAAGCGAAGCAGGAAGCAATCGCAAGCCAGGAAACGGGCGGAAGCGGAGGGCAGGGGTAGCGTGCAAATGCTTCTGGGATGATTCCCACGCTGGACCGCACAGTGCTTCCAGCCGATGGATGACCTCATCCCCGCTCACCGGTTTGGTGCACGCCGTCCGTGCACCAAAACACTCTTCCAGGCACCTGAACATTTTGAAGAGTGAAAAGCTGGTGTTTGGGCTCTGGGCGTCAGAGTCACCAGGGATCTGGGAAGAAGCAGAGGCTGAATTTTCGGAGGCTGTCTGCAGAGAATGAGGCTGGAGGGTCGATGCGTGGGAACGGAGGGCAGGGCCTGGCTGCCTCGCGCAGACGCGGGCGCCTCTGTCCTTTCACAGAACCCGTTTGTTTGGGAAATGGCACAGATGTGTCGTAAGCCTTCCGGGAGGCCACCTGGCTGGTTTACAGAATGGAGCTGTTTCCGCGACTGCACATGCGGTTTATGCAAGCAATCTGGCAGCCGAGGTCTTGTGACTGTCATTTCCAAGGTGGCAGCCGGTTCCGAGCAGGGTACCTTTGCTGCCACAATCCAGAGGGAGCGTGTCCCCGAGCCCCAGGCACGTTTTTGTCACCCTCCGCCATCACAGCTTTTGAATCCACCCACATCGCCAGTTGGAGCGCCTCGGGCTGGAAGAGGGAATGGTGGTCCCCAAGCTCTGCCCCCTGGAGGAGCTGCCCTTTGCAGGGTGTTCAACACGTTTGTTTTCCTGCTGCCGAGGGGGTTCTTCCTTTCATTTAAATTTGCTTTTAAATTTTACTTTTTGGCACTGTGGATTGAACCCAGGGGCCCTCAACCACTGAGCCACGTCCCCAGCCCTTTTCATTTTTATTTTGGGATAAGGTCTTACTAAGTTGCTTAGGGCTTTGCTCAGTGGCTGAGGCTGACCTTGAACTTGGGATCCTCCTGCTTCAGCCTCCCAAGCTGCTGGGATTATAGGTATGCACCACTGTGCCTGGTTCTGAGAAATTTCTTTTGTGGGATTGTGGGAAATGAGCTTTACGAATTGGTTCTGGGCACCTACATAGTTACGCAAGGCTGATGTGACAGCTGGCAGGGCCCAGGACTGGCTGGTCTTTGCAGCCCAGGGGAGTGTGGGCACATTTGTATGCATGTGTGTGCACATTTGGGGTTTGCCTGGCTGTGACTGCCCACATCCCTTCCCTCCTCTCCAGCAAATCACCCCCGTCTCCCTTGCAGAGGTCACCCCTTCTGTTATGAGTCCAGGCTGGAGACAGTTCGCACATCACGGGTCACCACCTTCCTGCCTCCTGGGATCAGTGCGTGACTTCATCCGGGGCAGAGAGAACGATCTGGGCACATCTGATGGAACTCTTGGGAAGAAGTGGCCTCATTTCCCCTGGGGCTACCAACCTAGTACCACGGGCACCGGAGCTGCTGGGCACTGTCACAGTGCCACCAGGAGATGGCATTCCTGAGAATGAGACTGACGTAGAGATGAAGGTCTGTTGAGTGGGAACAATGCCAGGATGCGGCCACAGATGAGGCCAGGTACGCTGGGAACTCCTGGCATGGTTAGCCAGCTCACTGACTGTACTTCCTGTTTATTTTTTGTGCCCATTTCATTTCTGTCACTTGTAACTGCGAGTCGAGTCTCCTCTCATGCGGTGCCCGCGCTCTCTGCTATGGTTTGGATGTGGTGTGTCCCCCAAGGGTGGGTGTGCGATGAGCTTGGTCCCCAGTGAGGCTCACGTGCTGGGACCTTTAGGAGGCGGGGTCTAAAGGAGGAGGTGATTAGGTCTCAGAGCTCCGCCCTGTGAAGGGGTTGATGCTGGTCCCAGGCGGTTTCCACCAGAATGGGTTGTTGCAAAGCAAATTCTCCTGACTCAGTTCTTTGTCTTTCTCTCCCTCTTTCACTTCCTGTGTGGTCATGTGATCTCTTCCACAGGCTCTGACATGGTGATGCCATTTGTCATGAGGCCCTCACCAGAGCAGAGCAGATGCTGACACCTCCAGTCTGGGAGCTACACAAACCTTTTTTCTTTATAAAGTTCCTAAACTCGGGTATTTCCTTATAGTATCAAAGTGGATAATTAATACAGGTTCCACCTGGCTTTTGGGAGTGTTGTGGAGTGTGTGACTGTCCTCTTTATGGGGTTATTCTTTTTCCTTCAACATGTACCAGGGCAAGGGTATCGACTTTGGAGTCAGAGAGAGCTAGGTGTGACTCTCAACCTGGTCAAGCCATCTGTTTCTGCATAAATGATTAATTTCTTGGAATCTCAGTTTCCTCATCTGTGAAGGGTAAAAAATGCCAAGGACCTTATACGATTGCTGCACCTGTGACAA
This sequence comes from Aplodontia rufa, assembly GCA_004027875.1. Classification (NCBI taxonomy): domain Eukaryota; kingdom Metazoa; phylum Chordata; class Mammalia; order Rodentia; family Aplodontiidae; genus Aplodontia; species Aplodontia rufa. The sequence continues at coordinate 19,456 of PVKS010004686.1, forward strand.
TAAGGTCCGTGAGGGGCCGTGAATGTGTTTTGTACCATCCCAGGGTGAGAAATGCCAAAATAATTTTCTCACTTTACATCAAAATTAAATGCAACTCTAGGCTTCCTGTAGCGAGAGTGTTGAGGTCACAGGCATGTTTAGGGGTGTCCCCTGGAATCCCTGAAGGCATGCACAGTTTGCGGGGTGCTTATGAGGTACTTCCAAAAAGAGGGATGGCGCCGGATGGCTGTCCTCGGGGCAGCCCGCCTCGGCAATGTGGTTTCTGCTCCATGGTGCCAGCGCCCTCGTTCTGTGCTGGTCCCCAGCCTCTGTCCCCTCCACAGCCCCGGGACTGGCCTGTCCCTCCTGTGTGCTCTTGGGGCCAGAGGCCGGGCCACAGAGCATGTTGCCAGTGCTGTCTGAGTCTTGGCACCTCGTCCATCACTCCAGTGCCCACAGAGACGTGTTTCAAGCTCAGCACTGGAGCCGCCACGGGTGCCAACCCATCTCCACCGCCTCCCGACCCCTCCCCACGATGGAGCTTCCTCCTCCTCAGCACGCCAGCGAGGATCGGCTTCTGGGTGCATCATGGTTTATATTTCTGACCCGTTGGCAGAGACTCCACGTGTTGCTTATATCAGGTTTTCCTTCCTTCCTGCCAACGGAATTTTTAGCTGCCGAGGAAGTGCCCAGAATAAGGCTGACATTTAGCAGCCTGCTTCGCCACTGGGAATAACCATGTTGTTGGATTCCAGCTTCGGGGGTCTAGGTAGAGAGAGGAGTGGCAGCTTCTGGAAGCCTCCTTTAAGACACGGTTCATCCCTTCCCCTTCTTTTCTTCCATACTACGGCTCGGTAAAGCAGACAGTGCCGTCTGGGATCAAGAACATCATGGTCACATCCTAAAAGATATCAGTGCGTAGGTTGGGAGGGGACTGAGTCCTCAGTTATAAGAAGAGACACAGAGGAAGGAAACTCAGGATGGCATCAAGGGGACGAGGTCCAGGAGAAAGGTGATCTGATGGGTGTGGCAGAACTGAAGGAAGGACAGAGCCCAAGTCCTCGTTGGTGTGTGTGACATGGCCATCCCGGATCCTCCTACCTCCAGACTTCTCATGATGTGACTTGAAATATTCACCCCCCTGGGCAAGCCACTTGGACTGGGTATTTTATTACGCAAACGCATCCTTCCTAATGGATAGGACGTGAAGGAGCACAGTCCCAGGGCCCCAAGGCTCGGTTGCTCATTTTTAAGCAAGGCGGGGAGAATTCCTCTTGATCCCTCAAACGTCGTTCAGCAACAGGAACAAGCACATGGTGATCTCTGTAAATTATTCCCCCAATATGTAGAAAGCGCAGTGTGGAACCTGACACTTTTAAGCTTCCAGTAAAAGGTGGCTATTTTTCTTTTTCTGATTAGCATAATGCCTCAATAAATGTTAGTTTCCGATCCTATCTCCTTGAGTATCTTTCCCTGTGCTGCCGAGCCCCCCACTACCTCCACATTTATCTCTCGTCTCCCCTATTAAACCTGGCTCTTGAAAGGACTGTCAGCTTGCTCCCAATGAGGTGTCAGTGATAGATAAGGCTTAATGTATGGCCTTATTCCCAAACACTACCCGCGAGACTTCCATTTCCTAGGGGATTCAAGCCCTGAGCCAAAGGAATGAATCTTTAATGGTGGAAGTTGAGGGACCGGAAAGATTATGAAAAACTAATATTGACGTGGGGGTGGGGTCCCTCCATGATGACCTCGAATTTTTTCAGGGGTTCTCAAAGACTTCTCTGAATTCTCCTGGATTTCAAAACATTGCCCTGCACAGCGATTCCCGACGGGCAGTTGGTGATCTGCAGATTGTTGTGCAGGCTTTGTGGAGCCGAACGGGAGTGGGCGAGAGAGTGTGAAGTAGACGGGAGAAGAGGGGGCTGTCTGTCAAGTGGGGGCCGGGCTCCTGGGTGCGCAGATGGGACTTCCCTGGGGCTGGGCCCGGCAGGACCGCGTGTTCTTGATCTTCACGTTTCATCTGGGCTGTGTCGGGACACCCTTCTCCCTCACCCACCCATCCCCACCCCTACCCCTGCCCATTTCTGCCCTGGAATTTTCTCCCTGACCCTCAACCTCATTTCAATTCTTCTCTCGCTCACGTGGACCTTTCCAAGAGCCTCTGTGCCCAGGCTTCCCTGGGGTCTCTCCTGTGCTTGGGTCCAGCATGGAACCCGTGGGCATCTTGGCTGAGCCCAGCAGCGTGGCCAAGTGAGCTGCGTTCTTGCTCACTGGCATTTCTTCTCTGAGCTCCGTCTTGTTCTATTTCTAGCTCACAACCTCTTGGATGTCCCACGGATACTCTATAAACTCCATACGTGTGACCCGAATAGCTGCCATCTGTCCTGAAATTCTCCCACCCACCCCCATCTGGCTCTGCACCCGGAGCCTGAGCCACTTGACCTCGTCCACTCCTGCTGGCTTTGACCAACAAGGAGCTGGTGGTTGTGTGTGGCGGGGGCTGCAGCGCTAATTCCCTGCCCCTGCCTGGATGGTGGCCTCCAAAGCCGGCTCCTCTCAAGTGGCCTTCTCTATGTGCCATCCTCTTTCCAGGTCCCTGCAGGCTTGGGATAGTAGCGGCTCCTCCCTGGAGGCTGGCCCAGGTGACTGCTCTGTCCCTTCTGATGGTGTCCCCTGCTAAGAGCTACATCGGCATCCCCTGGAATCAGTGGGAAACGTAGATGAGCAGCCACACCCCACCCTTCTGGACTGGAAATGAGGGCTCAGCTGAGGACATTTTAACCGGCCCTCTGGGCCTGGGAGACCCTGGCTCAAGCTTGGGGTCGCCACACTTCACTGTTCTTGGTTTGCAATAGTGGCAGGCTTCACTCATGCTAAAGATGCTCTGAAAGACACACGGCGGAATTCTCATTCCCTTGCACAGATGCGACCTTCACCCTGGGGCTGCCACTGCGCTGATGGAGCATCCTGGGGCTTGGTTACATTTGTCCCCCTGTCCAAGGGGACATGGACCCTGTGGGTGCCTGAAGCCACATGTGCTCCCACACCCTACCCATTCCACGATTTCCCTACATCCAAATACCTGTGATGAAGTAATTTATAAACTGGGCATCAAGAATTTACTGTAGATCTTTGTGAGCTCAGCAAATGATTCTTTTATTCCCTCCGTGAGGCCTAGAGGCCTAGAGTTTCACAAGTCCTTAGCACACCTGAATTCCCAGCATTGCTACCTGCACACTTTGAGGCACTTATCTGTTTAAGAAAAAGAGGAACCGAGAGAGAGAGAGAGAGAGAGAGAGAGAATCAATTTTATTTAGTTTTCACGTGGCTTTCGTTGCTCTGACACTTTGTTGTGTATGTGGTACTCGGGTTCGAACTCACATCCTCACACATGGCCGTAATTGGCTGAGCCACCGCTCCAGCCCTGAGGTCATTATTAAGCAAAACAAGGTCACATGAAGACAGCAGCACTGTCACACTGTGGCAGCTAATTCGATATTCGAGGTATCAAGATATCTACTGAGTGATTAGCGGGCAGGTAGCACATACCGTGTGGATACACTGAACAAAGTGTATCCAGCAGGATGGCTGGAGATTTCATTACATTGCTCTGAAAGGTAGACAATTTAAAACATTCATTTTTTTGTTTCCAGAATTTTCCTTTTAATATTTTCAGATCCAAATTGAATTTGTGTGATGGAAATCTCAGAAAGTGAAATCATGAATAAGGGGGACTATGGTATGGTCTGTCTAGTACATTGTACATGCTCAATAAATGCCCATTTCTGTGGAATTTTAAAAAAAATAATAATATTTTCCAACATGCCATCATCTATTCATTCACACGCCCACCCAGGCATCACTGACCTGGGGCTGGGGATGGGAGGGCAGAGACAATACTGGGTCTGATCCCCTGGGTCTCCTTCCCTGGACGTCAGCCACCCAGCTGCTTAAGAGGGATCATAACAGCTGCTCCATGGACTTGGTGAAGATGACATGGGGTGACATTCAGAGCTGGGGACACAGCGCCTGACACTGAAACGCGCTCAGTCAAATTTAATATTGTTATTATCACAGTAGATAAATTAACGTGGGTTGGGAGCCCACATGGAGAGAACAGGGCAGGTTGGGGCGGAGCAGCTCTGAGTGAAGGGATCATCAGAACTCTCTGGAAGCAGCTTGAAGTTCCTAACACAAGGTGTTTATTTTTACTGGTCCAATTGTCATTCTTGTCCTGGGTGACATCTCCTCCCTGTGTTTCATTAGTCCCATTAGAAAGTCACCAAGAGGGAGGAGCCCGATTATTTATCCAGGGTCGAGACACCCTTGATATTTTTCCATTTATTTTCCCTTTTTAAAATGAATGTGATTTTTAATTTGTTTTTAATGGTTAAAAATACCTATGTTCATTGCTTTAAAAAAATCAATCGATAGAAGTAGAAAGAACAAAATCTGTACCTGTTGACATAATGATCCAGAGATGCCACTTTCAACGTTCTGGTGAGTCATTTTTGGAGTTATCATTACACGTTTCTCTGAAGGTTCACCTAACTTTTCAATTATACAAAAACGAGGTCGTTGGGTGCAGCGCGTCCACTTTTGCAGCGGGAGCTGCGGGAAAATTTGGTCTGGGGCGGAGACGCTGGGCGCGGCGCTCCCTGTGGCCACCAGGTGGCGCCGCTTCTGACAGTATCAGCCGCGGGCGGCCCGGCGCGGGGGTCCGGGGCTTAAGACGGATCAGTTTTGCCTTCCCTCGCTTCTAGACAGGGTAAAAGTCGTGCCCGCGTTCCGACGCGGAGGGCCTCTCCAGCTCCTGCACGGAGCAGGTCTGGACCGCGTGTCGCTCATGTCCCTGCCTGTCTGGGAAGCAGACTGTGAGATGCATGCAGGGGACACAGTCCCCCGCCCAGAGCTGGCCTGCAACGCCTGTTGAGTTTAAGTCTCAATGAAGAAGCTGGCTTGCAAAATAAAAAAAAAAAAGTATTCAAAAAATTTTTTGGACTGAGAGTCAGAAAATCCAAATTTCAGGTTTGGAATTGGCATTAACTGCCTGGCTGACCTTGGACAAGCCGGTTGACCTTTCTGGGGTCAAATGAATTTATACATATAAGAAAGGGCTAGATTAAAAGAGAGAGAGAGAGAGAAAACGCTCTCATTTTGTTTATTCTATTTTTTATGGGGAGAGGAGGTCAAATTGTTGTAGAAATGTATCCTGTGGGCCGGGCCCTGGGGAACGCAGAGCAGGGCCTGAGCTTTGCTTAGCAGTCTGCCCTCCTCGCCAGCAGCACCAGCACAGCCCATACATCATTATTAGATTCCCTTCACCGTGCTAATTGACACGGGATGAAAAATATCCAGCTTCAGAAGCAGCAAGCGCTCTGCTCGCAGCCAGAGCGGCCGGCAAATGGGAGAAACTGCTGTAAAAGTTAACTGAGATTGAAAACGGGGCTGCGATGTCTTGTAGGGTGAATGTTCCCTCTTACCAGGAGTGGCATCCGATTGGCCGTGTGAGCACTGGGGACCGAGAGGGAGGGTGGCTGGGTGGCACCATCTGAAGGTCCAGCTCCGTGACCAGGACAGGACAAATAAAGAAAGATTGAGAAGACAGAGGCTCCTCCCTCGCCTCCAGATTACCCAGATGATCATTCTGCCCTCCGCGGGGGACAAGTGCTTTCTCATGGAGAGAGTGGGTGCGGGGATGCGGAAGTCCTGATCCTGGCTCCAGAGCCCTACTTCTCAACCGCGGGGGCCAGGGTGCTCCTGAATGCACGGGACACCCCTCCTCCTCCTAACACAGGATGATCTTGTCCGAAACGTCAGGCTACTAAAGCCCTGTTCTAAAGCACTTTGTGTCTTTGAGGAAGTAACCGAACCTCTCTGGGTCATTTTGTTCAGCTGAAGAACTAATTTTGCATGGTATGAGAGATGGCTGGCAAAAATGGTCCCAGTCCCCCCCTCTTCCTTACACTGGGGTCGTCACAGTTATTGTTGCAGCTCCTGCTATCACGACGTGGAGTCTGTCTGCCACCTCTTGAATTGGGGATGGCCTTGAATCGGAGCTGGCCTTGTGACTTGCTTTGTGCAACAGAAAGTTCTAGAGTGAGAGCTTCAGGTGGAGACCTGGGAGGCTTGGTGCGGTCATGGGCTTTCCTTCAGAGCCCTGTCTGGCCCTGAGTGCGGGAGGATGAGGTGCTGCCCGAAAAGCAGTGAAACCACCCTGCCCCGGGGCCAGCCAGTCCCTGAGCCCAGCCTAGAACCTGGCCCTCGAGCCACAGCTGAGACCAAACCTGCCCAGGTAGCCCGCAGTCTCGGGGCACCATTGGGTTCTTGCTGCTTTAACCTACCGAGTTCTGGGGTGGTCTTCCGGGCATCAAGAGCTAGCGAATCCACCTGGGCTGAAATTAGAACCCAATTAGTGGTGAATTCCGAGGGGAACGGGGGCCTCTTTCAGATGTGCTTCCTTTCCTAATAGCTGGTATTTTGTTAAGTCCAAGAGCTTTAAATGGCTAAGACGTGCGTGGCTGCATTGGATACCCAGCTAATGGAGCTGGGCAGGAGACCGTTTGCTTAAGGTCACTTTTATCAACGTGCATCATGGCAAGTCACAAAGGGAAACCCTGAATTAAGCAACAGCCAAAGAGCATTCTCGATGAGGGTGCTGGGGCACGGGGGTGTATGCGGTCCTCAGGGACATCAGGGGCAGGGCCTCTCCAGGGACCATTACTCTTCCAGAATGCTGTCCAGGGTGACCGTGTCCTGACCACCTTCCATCCCGGGGTGTTGCGTTCACGGGTCTAATAGCAGGAGGAGAGAATCGATTGGGTTTCCCGCGTCACCTGTCTTACCAGCAGAGGTGGCGTTGTTTGATTGACAGCTCTTCCAGCCCCACATAGAGTGGGGAAGTGCACGCAGAAGAGGCCCTCAGGTGTGCTCTGCCTCTGTCCTCCCGCCCCTCCCTGCCTACCACAAGGCTGGAGCCTGGGAAAGGTGAGGAGGCGCATTCAGGATTTCTGCTGAGTGGTAGGGACAGCAAGACATCTTACTATGGCCTAGCTGGAGCACAGGAAGCTGGAAATTAAAAACTGAAGAGAGCAGACCGGGAACTCCCAAGTAACCTTCTTCCGCCCCCTTTCCTTGCATGGACATCAGCATTTGGGGTGAGGTGTCGGGAAGGAAAGGGGGCAAGGGACTTGGACCCATTTTTGACGCTCTCTGTAAGGACCTTGCTATAGTTTGGATCTTAAATGTCCCCAAAGGCTCACTTGTTCAAGGCTTGCTCCCCAGGGTGGCACTATTGGGAGAAGCCTTTAGGAGGTGGGGCTTAGGGAGCTCTTGAGTTCATTTGGGGCGTGCTCCTAGAAGAGCTGCTGGACCCCTGTCTCTTCCTCTTTCTCTTTTCTGCTTCCCGGTCACTAGAAGACCAGCTTTGCTCTGCCAGGTATCCCCACTGTGACGTGCTGCCTTAGTCATTGCAATAGTGTCAACCAATCATGGACTGAAACCTCCAAAACTGCGCACCAAAAGAAACATTTTTTCTTTATAAGTTGATTCTCTTGGGTATTTATTATAGTGGTAAAAGCTGACCAGTACAGACCTCATTCTTTAAGTCCGATTTGGACAGGACATTCGCTGCTACATATGTTCCAGTGAGGACCAAGGATCAATAGAACCTCACAAGAGTTGCTGAGCCAGACATTTAGTTTCTGCCATCTCTAAATCACCCCAATACCCCCTAAATACCCTAGTTACAGTGACAAATGAGTTCCTACCTCCAGTCTTTAAAGTAGGAAGGCTGAATCAAAATCAGTGGTGTCTATTTTAAATTTTTTTTTTTTGCTTTTAATCTTCCTGAATCCTTCAGATAACATCTTATATCAAGGCTCAGCATGTACAAGATTTAAAAGTGAAGCCTTTCTCATAGAAGCAGTTGGGGGTGGCAGGAGGAAGAGGGATCTTAGGCCAATTGTTGGCTTCCCCCTTTTCCGTAGTGGGTCTGGAGATGACTCTAAGCCCCCCTGGGCTCTGGGGTCCCCTTTGTGAAGACGGAGAGACCAGTGACCGTTGAGGGCTCTCCAAACTATGAGCACAATCCTCATGTGTACATTGGAGGGGTGGCTTTCTGTTGTGGAGGGACAGAAGCTATTGGGGGCAAGAAAGCCGTGGAGACGGGAGATGATGGACCAAGTTCTTGAAATACTGGAAAAGGAGAGAAATCAGCATTTTCACCAAAGATGAGAGTCTGGGGTATAAAAAAGGAGCCATTCGGGGTTGGAGGCCCCTCAGCTTTGCTACCCAGCAGCTGGAGAGTTTCTTCGGGGCTTGAGCCGCGACCTCTGTGACCTCCTCATCCCCAGGATGGAGAAACAGCAGCACCTGCTTCCTAGAGGCGCAGGAGACTCCAGCGTGGTGATGAGTGTGCAGGGCTGGAGCGTTAAAGACCTGCCAGCTCCCGGTCCTGTTGACGTTCTCCTTGTCACCTGGAGCTGACGCGACCAGCACTGTGAAACCCTGGCTCTTTTCTCCTCCCCAGGAGAGGAATGAAAGGCGGGTGCCCCCCACCCACTCTGGGTGTCCTTGCCCCACACAATCGTGGTCTTCTCCAGGGCTGGATCATCCGGGTTCCCTTCCTTTTTATTCCACAGGGCTCTTTGCTTTTCCTGTCGACCCCTGGCAGGAACACAAGGAGAGAAGTCAGAACAATAACGGCCGAACCCGCAGCGTGGAGCAGCGTGGGATGATGATGTATAAAGCCGAAGGCACTAAGTGGGCAAGACTGGTTGCAGAAGGGAGTAAAACTGAGATAAACCGGTCCCCTGGGTGCTGCAGCTCACAACTCAAATAGTGGGAGCAGCAGGGGTCTGCAGGCCCTGGAAGAGCAGTTCACACTCCTGCAGGGCTCAGCTTCTGCCGCGTCCCTAATTCCCCTGTGCTTGGGGTTAGCCACCACCTCCAGCCGCTGGGGCTCCTGCTGGCCAGAACTGGGTTTCCGCTGGAACCTGTGTGGCAGCAGAGATCTGAGGTCTAATCCTGGAAGCACCATGAAGTGGAGAAAAGACACCCTAAGGATCAGCTTTCAGTTCTGCCTCCTGGCTTTGAGCTGTGTGACCTTGCTTGGCCTCTCTGATCCCCGACTTTCTCATGGAGGTCCACGTTTGCTATTCAGTGGGTTCAGCATACGATTAGATTTGAGGAATAAGTTCAGATGTGCTATTTCACAGCAGGGTAACCATAATTAACAATAATACGATGTGTATTGCAGAACAGCTAGAAGACGGAATTGTTTTTGAGTTTCTCCCATGTTTTATTGGTGCGTTATAGTTGTACATATTGATGGGATCTGTTACATATTCGTCCACGCACACAATAGAACCATGTAATTTGGCCAACATCCCTCCCCACCTCCCATCGTTTGGTCCCTTTCCTCTACTGATCTCCCTTTGATTCTTAGGGGATTGACCCCCAACCATGGTTTTCCTGTTTCCTCTCTAGCTTCCAGATATGAGAGAAAGCACAGGACCCTTAACCTGCCGAGTTTGGCTTGTTGGGCTCAACATGATGGTCTCCGGCTCCGCCCGTTTTCCTGCAAACGCCGTAGTTTCAATTTTCTGTGTGGCTGAATGAATCTCCGTGGTGCATGTAGACCACATTTTCTCTATTTATCCGTTGATGGACACCTGGGTGGGTCCACAGTCCGGCTATTGTGAGTTGTGCTGCTATCATGGGCGTGCGTGTGTCACTGTAAGATGACTTGGATTCTTCAGGGTCCGTGGTGGTTCCATGCCTAGCACTTTGAGGAGTCTCCACACTGAATTCCACTAATTTACAGTGCAGAGAGGGGATTTTGAATGGTGTCACCATGAAGATATGACAGACGTTTGAGGGGGGGATATGCTAATTACCTTGATGGGATCATTACATCGTGCACACCAGGTACCCAGGTAGAGCATCATATTGTGTAAAATTCGGTGTCAGTTTAAAAATAAGGAACTGAATGCGGACTAAGTATCTGCTGCTGTGGGGAATGGCAGATTCAGCAGGGCAGCCTCACAGAGACGCGTTTTCTTTGCACGGTCTACTTAAAGGTGTGGTTCTCAAGGTGGGGTCCCTGGAGAAGCAGGCAGCTCTCAGGCCACCCTTGAGACCCACTAAGTGGGGAACTTCAGGGGCGGCTCCTACAAACTGTCTTGCAACAAACTTGCTGAAGTTTGCTGAAGTTTGCGAATGGGCCCTTTATCAAAAGATGGCCCCAGCTTGCCTTCTGCATCCCCAACGTCCTAGGAGCCAGCCTCGCTCAATGAAGACCTCCGTGGAGGCTGGCTGGGTCTGCCACTCGGAGTCCTCATTGCAAGGGGCAGCGGAGGGGTGCAGGGGTCTCCGTGGTCCCTGAGGTCCTCTGCAGGTGGTGACCCAGCTGGCTCTCCTTTCCACAAGCCTTTGGTCCTCCCTGCCTCCCTCCCTCTCTGTAGACACTAGAAAGACGTTGTTAAGGGAAAAGCGGAGAGAAGCAGGAACTTTTCTCTACCTGGTAATAAATTCTCGACGTCCTGCGGAATCTAGCCCTGATTCCTTTGTGCCTGTCTGGAAACGCACGCAATGAGGCTCTGGAATGGAAAGACTTTTTTCTGCAATTTCTTTCTTAAATAAACAAATGCAATAAAACCTAGTTGCAGCTAGTGTGGGGGAGCGAGGGGAGGAGTGAAAGGCACTCCGTGGAGGGGGAGCATAGGCGACCGTTTCAAATCAAGCTTTGACACGAACTTGAGGTAAAGGGAGGAGGAGTCCACTGCACTCAGAGTCCCCAACACTGGGCAAGCTCCGAGGGCTGGGGTTCGAGGGAAGAGGGCCGCTCGTGAGCGCCTCCCCCTTCACCACCGAGAACTCGCCACCCGCGAAGGACCCGCGGCCTCTCTTCCTCTGACCCCACGGAGCGAAGCAGTTGGAGCACCCATTTCTCCTTTCACGACGCCCGTCTGGTGCAACGACATGAGAAGCAGAGGGAGAGACCGCCTTGTGCTGTTTGGAAGCCTTGTTACGCGGGTTTCACCGTGCTTTGCCGCAGTCACCTTCCGGGAAGTGTGGATTTTGCAGTTCCACGGTTCTCCGTGTGCTCTCACCGCCGCCGGCCATCTGGATAAGAGGGGACTCAATGGTCCCACAAGGCTCCCAGCTTCTGTCTGATCAGAGATGCTAGGAGGCCCAGGGAGGCCATTGCTAGAGGAGTAAAACTCCAGTTCAGCGGGAAGGACGGAAGGAGGGCGCAATGCTAGAACTTATAAAACGCTCTGTCACAAGCTAATCACCGAGAGGGAGTTTTGAAGGTAACACTTACGAGCTGGATTGGAATAGGAGGGACTGGTGGCGTTTGAGGACTGGTCGGAAAGTTACCTGTTAACATGAACGTGTTTCTTTGAACTTCTCATTCTGTCTAATCCTTAGTTCAGAATGCTCATTGAGGATTATATCGAACCTTGTAATAAAAAGCTCTGCTTGATTTTATACAGAAAAATCATGTTAGAGAAGACTATCCTTAGCCACGGTACTCTGTGGAAACCCTAACTTACACCACTTTGAAACCACTCTAGAATGTTCTAGAAGGTTTGCTTGTAAAGCTGCGGCAATGCCGGGTGGTCCAGTGCACTATGATGCCACCCAGCTGGCCACTGAGAATGCCATGGCTCTGGGATTTTCCCAGCCATCTGTCCAGCCTTGACCGACGGACACACAGGACCGGTCAGCTTTCAGTCACTGCATAGACTTGCTTCCCCCGTGTGACGGAAACGGCGGTCACACCCTTGTTTGGGGCGACAGTGCCCTTTCTGCTCCTTTCTAGCAGAAAGAAGATAAAGAGGAGTGGGAGATGACAGCCCAGGATGAGCGGGGCTCTTGCTGGATGTCGGAGACGCCAAGGCGCCAAAGCTGCTGCTTCCTTTCAGGGAGGGAAAGGGGAGCTGGCTCTGTGTCTGGGAGTAATTAGAGGGTCTGCTCCGCAGCCTCCGTGCCCTGCTGTAATCCAGCAGCCAGAATGAACTGCCTGGCAGCTCACAGCTGCACCCGGACGTCCCCGCACCGATCACCCGATCACACGCAGCCCAGACGCCCCCGGGGAGGGGAAATTGGAATTCGTGGACCACAGGAGCTTTAGCTTAGTCTCTGCATGGGGCAAAGAGACCCAAGTAATGGGGTAAATCCTTCTACTTCCTTGGCTCGCAGAGGTGGGGGTGGTGCCGGGATGCGTCAGTCCACCCAGGACTCTCTCTAGGGAATCCAGATTAATAGAGACACAAGACCGAGAAGGACTGCGGGCGGGAGGAGATGCCTGGAGAGCCAGCCCTCGGCACCTGTGGGTGCCATAGCCACTGATTCCACCCTCCACAGATGGAACATAGTCTAAAAATTCACCTGAACTCAACTTGGCGGTCTCTTTTCTTGCTGTCTTTTCCTAGTAACATACTCTAATAACTCTTTAGATAGTGTTGAGGCTGCTCAGCTTTCTTTCTTGTTCCTGTGGCTAAGCCAACCTGTGTCCATTCTGTCAGGAGGAGATGTATCTCGGTGAAGAAAAAAGCAAAAGGGAATCTTTTCTTGGCTTTTGAATTACAAAATTCCCCCAGACTGGGGAAAGCAAGAGCCTGAAGTTCTATGTCTACTTCTTTCTGGGGGTGAAAGACTTCCCCCATGGCAGGTGAATGGGAGCATGGGTGAATGGCAGGCCTCATAGCATGGACTATTATGCAGCCATTAAAATGGATGCATGAATCTAGGGCAGTTCATAGGGAGGGTTTCCATATATATTTTCTTTTTTGGTTTATGGCACAAGCAGGATGTAGAAAAATGTATGTCACGAAATTTCCTTTGCATGGAACACTTAGTGACCACTTCCATGATTAACTTACACATTTGTGTATTTGCATGTATTTACAAGAACAAGGGAAAAAGTATAGAAAGATACACCTTGCTTGCTAATATTATTTATCTGGGGAGAGAAAACAGGTGGAAAGTCAAGAAAGTTAAAACACAGTATGCACAATAAAAAGGTATTTGTGATCATTCCATTTATGTGACATTTTATATACACACATATATGAACATATAATTTGCACGTGTGCATGCTACATAGATACACATTCTACATGCATACACAGGGTATGTGAAGACATTACCACTGCCTCAGTGCAGATGCATATAAGGAGACTCCAGATCACACAGCGGCATCCTGGTCACTGGGTTTCCTTACACTTCTCTACGTCATTCAAAGACACAATCATCTTCCCCACTTTCAAGCAGACGGTTACAAAACCCATCTTAATAATAACACAGGTAAATTTACTGACACACAGTAGGCGTCTAACAAATCAGAGAAGCAATATAATTCTCAAAATCCAATAAAGCTCTTGTCATTGTGCAGATGAAAATACTGAGCTTAGGGCTGGGGATGGAGCTCAGGGGCGGACGCCTGCCTGCCACGGGCGAGACCCTGGGTTCCATCCCCAGCACCGCAAAAGCAACTATCCTTGGACAAACAAGGAGCAGCTGAGAAACAGCTCGAAATCCCCCATGAGAAAGGAAAGGAAGAGCAGATTTGATTTACGAAGTCTAAAAATGATGGAGAAGAGAGATCTCCGCTGTCAACAAGCGGAGCTCTGCAGCCGGGGCGGTGGACCCGAGCATTCGATATGCTGAGAAGTTAGCACCAACGGTGGGCGAGGTGGAACTGAGTTTCCAGCACTTGGCAGCTGAGAGGCTGGGAGTCACTTTTCCCATGTCCGTTGTCTGTTCAGAGCAGCAGAGCGTGGACACGCGAGTCTCTTCAGCTCAGAGCCAAGGGGAGACCTGGCCTGGGGCAGCCGCTCCGTCGGTGGTGGGTGGAAGAGAGACGGAGCGAATGAGAGGCTGGGTAAGTGGGGGGATGGACAGGTGATGCAGGTGAAGGAATGGATTTGTACCTCAGAAGAAGCCTTGACACGGCTTCGAGTCCCTCCTCTACACAGGGGTGGCTGTGTCCATCGTCCTTACCCGGTGTCTCCCCAGGCTAATTTCCACCCAAGGACAAGGACCTCCTGGCTCTCAGAGATCAGCCTGCAGCCACGGAGGGCAAAAGATTTAAGTGGCTGCATCAGACACTCGGGGAGCTCCCGTCCCACATGCTGCCCCAGCTAGGAGCCGCTAGATAGTTCTGGAAACCCCTGCTCTTGAGCAACTGGCAGACATTCGAGAGAGCTCTTAGACAGCTATATCGACACGACAGACGCAGCCCCGAAGGTGCTCTGGGAAACCAGACGGAGGTGACAGAGGTGTAGAGGTGAGATCTGGCTCTGCAGAGGAAAGAGCAGAGGAGCGTCACGGTCAAGGGCATGGGCTCTGGAGCTGCCTTGAGCTCCGCTCTCTGACCTTAGAAAAAGTCTTTAACTCTCCCCGCTGTAAAGTGGCAATAGTAATAAGGATCTTCTGATACTGTCATGAGGGTTAAATGACAAGCCAGGCACACCCTAAGTGTGTGCACCAGCTCATTCATTAATCCTCAGGGAGCAGTCAAGGGAGCGGCAGCCTTGCACACAGGTGGGAAGGATCAGGTGAGGGCTTCCCAGAAGCTGGGTCGAAGCCCGGCTCAGCCTCTCCCTACCTATGTGACCTGCAGGCCAGCTCCGGAGCTTGGATCCCTCGCTTACAAATGCTGATAACAGCACCAACTCCACTGAAAGCGCATGTCGGCCTCCGCAAGCAGCTATGATTGAAAAGAAGTGTGATGAAGAGGAGGGAGTTGATAAAGAAGGGAGAGGGCGGCTCCTCCTCCTTCCCCGCGCCCCCTCTTCTCCTAGGTCCCGCTTTGCATTTCTATTTTAATCCTGTCGTAGGTTTACAGTATTCACCCCCCGCCCGCATCTTTATGTGCTGTAATTTGGGTGCTATTTTTACACAACGAGGCCATTTTTAAACAAGAACAGATTCAATTGTCTTTCAGCATATATCATTGTTTATCTTAATTAATGCTAAAATATTCTCAGGGGGAAAAACACGTCCCACAGTCTCATGCAAGGAAGCTTAGCCTCCATTTTTGCCTCCCTCTTGTCTGGCGCATCGATTGATAAAGGTTTGGGCGTCCTGTTATTGCAATGATGATAATGCTCCCGTGGAACCAAGTCAGGGCTGTCAACACGGGGTGGGGGCAGATTAGCAACACCAAGGTGTGCTGGGGGCTGGAGGACTGCAGCTGACAGCTGGTGAGGTTTGAGCTGGGTGAAGGCTCAGGCTTCATCTGATTGTTTTGGGGGGCGCTGGTGATGGGTTGGGGGAGTGTTTCTTAATCAGACCTGAGCCAGTCTAGACTCTGGGCTTGAGGTCTTTTCTAGTCCGACTCTGTGACTCCCGGTCGGTAGTGGACATCGTTGCTTTCACTCAATACCCGTTCTCCTCTCTTCCACTCACATGCCTGAGTGTCCCCAGGGGAATGACTCTCTGCACACTCATGTGATGTCCTGGCTCTACCTCCAGTCCCAGGGGTGGACATGTGACGCGGAGCTGAACAATCTGTAGATACCATCTCCTTGACCACAGTAACGGGCGAGGGGTGGCCGGGTGACCCATCAGAGCCAACAAGACTCCACTTTAGAGCTTCAGATAGCACCATGGAGGGGAGGTTTGCTAACCTGACAGAAGTACCATGCGGAGCTGCCCGAGGCCATCTTCACTAGACGGGGAGAGCTTTCCTACAACAACGGCAATTCCAAAGAAAGAGCTGAGAGTCAGGGCAGGCTCCTGATGGTGACTCCTGGATTCTGGTCACAGCCAGGGTCAGCTCCCTGGATCTTCCATGTAAGCCAATCAATACCCCGACTCTTCCTCCTCCTCTGCTTCTCTCCTCCCTTCTCCTTCTCTTTCTGGTTCAAGTTACATCGACTTGGGGTTTTTGTCCACCCTAACTCACAGTCCTGAAAAGTACAGAATTTTACTAGGGAGCGATGAGAAGCTGCCAAGCAGGACCCCAGCCCCTGCCCCCAGGGCTTGATGGGACGGTGTGCAAAGGCCCAGGGGGCTGAGGGAGCTGACCGGGTACCAAGGGGTGGTGATGAACCGGGCTCTACTCCCCTGGCCGTGGTGCCCATCAGTGGGGACTCACAGGCTGATTTATGACAAGCCCACAGGAAGCCACGACTTTTCCAGATCCCGTGGTGGATCTGTCTTCTTCTTGCTCTTCCGGGACAGGGCTTGCACCGGCTGGGCACGATTTGCACACACGGTTGTATTTAGCCCTCTCAGCAACCCGGGTGCGGGGCTTGTTGATCCCATTTTGCAGGTGAGGCAACCGAGGCCTGGAGAGGGGAGGTGCCCTGGTGAGCCCTGGTTAGGATTCGAGCTCATGGCTGTCTGATTCAGTTCTGGACTTGATACAGGACTTTGGTGAATGGCTGAGGGACAGGAAGAGGGACTGATGTCCAGTCTCCCAGGGTTTGAGGACTACTGAGATTAGGCTTTGGGCTGTAGACTCAACATTACAAAGGAAGACCCCAATTCCACTGGGAGAGTACAGCATGATAGGGAAACTGAGGTAGGGCCTGGCCCACAAAGCGGGGGGCAGTTGGGAGTTGGGAAAGCTGCTGTGGGGGGTCAATGTGAATCTGGGGGCTTACAGCTAAGGACAGGACTCCAAATGGACTTCCAGCCCCCCTACCACAACTGCTCAGGCTTGTCTTGGGGACGGGAGGGTCTGAGGGGAGGTAGAAACTGATAGAGAAAGAAAAGAAGAGTTTTCTGTAGTCCTGAGATTTTTTTTAAGAAACAGGAAAATGCCTTTTATTCATTAAACAACTACTACAAATTATGAAAGTCTGCCAGTGGACTAGAGTTTCATGCTGATCTGAGGTTCGGAAGAATCAAGGGAGTTGTCCAGGGTCCCACAGGAGCTAAGCTGGCATGGAAAGTGATTCAACATAAAGGTTTTTCCTGATGGCCGACGGAGTCTGCATCTAAGTAGAGAATTGATCATCAGCTCCAAAAGGTGAGTTATAAAGCTGGTTCACATTTATAGGTTGTTGCTGTATGTGCTGCACGGGCCCCAGTCTTTACTTGGATTATCTCATTTTATCCTCAAGACAACCCCCTGATGTTTGGCCAGACATCATCAGCATGGTCACCGTTGCCGTTATTGCTGTTATACCCCTTTTACCGATGAGGATACTGAGGTTCAGAGAGGTAACTCAACTCCTCTTGGTCAAGATCACAAAGCCGACGCATGCAGAGTCCACAACCTGCACCCAGGCAGCCTGCACATTCACATGTGCCAAACTTTTAAGAATCACGACACCCTTCCCTACACCCTTCCCGTGCCTCAGTTTCCCCATCTGTAAAAGGAGGGTAGCCATGGTGCATCCCTCAGCAGGTCTTTGTGCGAGAACAAAGTGAACATGCACGTGGCTCAGGCTGGGGGCTTTTTTTTTTTGGTTTTGCATTACCCTGTTCAAAAAAGCCACGTGTCCCTTTCCTATGGCTAACCTGTCATACTCAGGTGTGCTGGGAGAAAGGGACAGGGACTTGCAACGTGCAAGGGCTTCTGAGAGCAGTCCCGAGGCAATAGGCTGGTCCACCATGGCTTCCTAAACCCATCTCCGTCCTTACGCCGATTTTCCAGTTTGCACGCTCCATCCCTCCTGGCCTCTAATCGGACATGGGTATCGACATGATTGAGATGAAACTGTCGCCTCCTTCTTGTCCCCTCTATCCATCAGTCACCCAGGCTCGTCTCCGTCTTTTCCCCTCTGCTACCCAGCATCGTTCATCGGAGTAGCTTCTTATTCCCTCGCCGGCCGTAACTCAAGGTGGAGTTTCCCAATGATGACGGGTAATAAAATAGCAGAGATTTAAGCAAATCCAACTGGAAATAATGTGAAAAAATACTGTTTGCCCCGGACATGTGCCCGTCTTCTGCTCTCCCCCGTCCTGGATACACTGGTTAAAAATGCACCGTGCACATCAGGCAAATACTAAAAGAAAATAATATTTCATTGGAAAATAGTTAGTTTGATTGAATCACTTGCTTTTTGAAGTGTAAAGGAGTCACAAAGAAAATCATTTGTGCCTCCTGAGGTTGTGCGGTTTCCTTAGGTTTGGGGCTTTTTAGATGAGACTTTTGGGGAACGGAAAAATTTCTCTGAATAAGAAATCAGAAAGCTTGACCTGCACAGTACCTCTCTCTTAACACCATGACGATTGGCAATTACTTTTTGATCTGCGGTACAAGGTTGGCTGTGGGAAGGGTGCGGAGCATCATTGTCTTTCTGCAAACGCCCGTTTTCTCTCCAGCTTTGCACCTGGAGCCGATGTTTCTTTTTTTTTTTTTTCCAGTCCCAAAGATTCAATATAATCTGGAGCTGGAAATACCCGTGTGAGCCACAGCTGGGGGGAGAGACTGTTGGCAGATTCTTGACTCTGGGTTCTTTCTTCCCCTCTTTGGAGAGGTGTGCCTTCTGCTAGCTCCAGAAGGGTTTGGAATCAGGAGTGCTCAGTTCCGTGGGTCAGCATCGTTTCAACAGCTGGTTCCGGAATCTCAGAGACATCACAGGCTCTAACAGGACAGCCTACTGTGTTTGAGACAGTTGCGTGGTGTGGGTTGAGGCTCTGAAATCTGTCATCCTTGGGTGAGCACCCTGCCTGCTCTGCGATTTGAAGGCGATAGCTCGGCTCCTCTGAGACCTGATGTTCCCCCCTGTACAGTGGGGAGGGCAGCAGAGCAGATCGGTTGAGCAGGGTTTCTTTTCCTTGGTGTTACTGACGTTTGGGGCTGGGTCATTCGTGCGGTGGGAGGCAAGAGTACCCCAGCAATGTAGCACGTTCATCAACATCCCTGGCTTCCACCCACTACACATCGGGGTACGTCCCCTTCCCACCACCTTGGCGACCAAAACCGTCCCCGCACATTGCCAAGTGTCCCCTGGGAGGCATAATCCTTCCTGGGTGCCCTCACTCAGAGCCACTGCTCTAGAGCTATTGGGAGAATTGAGCAAAATGGTCCATGTGGCCCCCTTAGACACTGCTTAGCAGACGCTCAATAAGTATTAGCTGTTACTGTATTAAGAGAACTGTAAGTCCTAAGCTAAGGCCATCTCTCTGTTTCCCTGTTTCCTCTTAAGGAATCTTATCCAATCTCTGGATCTCTGGGGTGCAAATTACCCTGATGGGAATCCCCATTCACTCCACCTGCTGTTGGCAAAGTATTTTGTTTTCTGCCACAGGACCCAGTGCTGGGGCTGGGAAATTGACTTCCAGGTTCTGTGAACGCCCAGTGTCTTCTTGCCTTGGCCCAAGGGAGGCCATTCAGAAAGGGGTTGTGGAAGGAGAACACAAGACTGCACATCCCCAGGATCTGGTCACTGAGGCATCCCAGGCTTGGGCGGGATGACAGTGTGCCCAGAAGAGGTGGCTGAACCTGTTCCCCAGGGGGTCCGTGTGCACTCAGGAGGAGGAGTGGGGCAGTGGTCGGGTTCAGGGCGGTGAGGAGGTCCCTGGATCAGTCTTCCACTTTTGCAGTCCACTTCTAGCTGCTTCCGCCCACGGACGGACTCCTCACCGTGGCTGATGCTGTTTGAACAAGGTCACACCCTGAACCGCATCCCACCAATACTCGAGCTTGGGGACCCCAACCCCCAAGGTCACTGTATTTGGAGACAGGGCCCCGACCGAGGTCATTAAGGTTAACTGCGGTCATAAGAGTGGGTCTCTAATCCCACGGGGCTGATGCCTTTCTGGGAAGAGAATGAGAGACCAGAGCTTTCTCTGTCTTTGCCCAGAGGACGGCAGCCGTCAGCCAGCCAGGATCGGGGGTCTCTCTGGGAACTGAATTTGCTGGCACTTTGGTCTTGGACTCTCTGCCTCCAGGTCAGGGAGACAATAAATGTGTGTCCTGTAAGCCACCCATCCTGTGGCGGTTTGTCCTGTAAGCCACCCATCCTGTGGCGGTTTGTCCTGTAAGCCACCCATCCTGTGGCGGTTTGTCATGGCGGATGAGCAGACCGAGACGCACGCTTCCCGGATGCCTGGCAAAGTCGCTCACTGTATTCTGACCACAACCCTTTGGGGCAGGTACTGTCATGCAATCTCCTCAGCAGCATTTTTTGGAAGAGAACATGGACTCTAAGGTGTTAGCACTGTGTTCAACGTCACACAGCTAGGATAGGACACCGAGCCTTGAACCCAGGCCTGTCCACCTTTGAAGCCCAGGTGCTTAAGCACTAAGCCATCTGAAGGTGGCCACCTTGGTCCCTCCCAGCCCCGATCCCTCTCCTCTACTGAGCTCCCTCTGATTTTAGGAGATCCACCCCCACCTTTGTTTTCCTTTTTCCCCTCCAGCTTCCGCATGTGACAGGGGACACACAACCTTGGCCTTCTGAGTGTGACTTGTTTCACTCACATGATGGCCTCTTGTTGTATTGGTTTCCCTGCAAATGCCACAATTCCAGTCTTCTTCGTGGATGAGTAGCACTCCATTGTGGATGCAAGCCACGGTTTCTTTTTCCGTGCACTGCTGACCGACACCTAGGCCGGCTCTGTCCTTCAGCTGCTGTGAATCGTGCTGCTGTGACCTGGGTGTAAATGCCTCAGCTCTTCTAATGCCCACCACAATCTGACGAGGAGCTCGCATTGCTGTCTCTGTTTTATAGACAGGGAAACCGAGGAAGTCTCAACTCAGTTGACACGATTAACTGTCAGGCTCTGATTCTGGCCCACGGGTGCCGCAGAGAACTTCGACTACCCAGATCTCTTGCTTTGGAGCCTCTGGGCTGAGAATGGCCGCTAGGAGGCACGAGTGACATTGGTCTCTAGATGCCATGGAAGCAGCCATTGAATCTTACTGTCCCTCCTGTCTTAATCCTTCCAAGCATTCCAGGGCGAGGGGTGGTGGGGGACTACCGGAGTTGAGAGCTGCACACTCCAGGTCCCTCCTGGTGAGGTCATTTCAGATCAGCCAGGGCCATGAGAGGCTGCAGGGTGCTTCTCAGGCCTGCAAATGAGAATGGGAGGTCTCAGCCGGAGGTGGGGACATGAGCACCCTCCCTCCCCATGGGACAATTCCCTGAAGGTGGGGACATGAGCACCCTCCCTCCCCATGGAACAATTCCCTGAAGGTGGGGACATGAGCACCCTCCCTCCCCATGGGACAATTCCCTGAAGGTGGGGACATGAGCACCCTCCCTCCCCATGGGACAATTCCCTGAAGGTGGGGACATGAGCACCCTCCCTCCCCATGGGACAATTCCCTGAAGGTGGGGACATGAGCACCCTCCCTCCCCATGCATTTTGCTGAACTGAAGCTTAGCCACAGATTGCCCTCCTTCCTTCCTTTCCAAGGTCGGGACATAACAATAATTCACATTTATTTACACAGTGCAAATTACCAATGCATTCTGAGGTCACGTGATCTTCCCTCCAGGTGCTCCTGAGGGGTGACGTGGAGGCACAGAAGGCAGGACTGACTTGTCCCCAGGTGGTACCTCTGGGCTGAGAGCCCTGCCACTCGGCCACAGCATTTGAGACAGGCACAGATAGGCTCGATCCTGCCTCTGCCCCGACCACGTCCGACTTTGGGTGCTCTGCCTGGTCACTCTGAAGGTGGCTTAGATAAGATGAAGGCGGAGGCGATGATGTTCTTCTGGGGTCTGCTGTTTGCAATCTGACGCTGCCTGTCCTCGGCACCCAGCACACTGTTCTCGGTGAGTGAGAACTTTCTAGAATGTGAAGGTCACTGCTTTGTCTCCAAAATAAGTGAAGGAAGTCCAGATGGAAGAGAGTAGAAGATGGAGTGTGGAGAGGGCAGTAGTGGAAGTTGGAGCTGGACGGTGAGAGCCAGGACCGGAAGAGGACTGGTAAACTGTGCTAAGGAAATTGGACCTTGATCCTCAGCGCAGCAGGAGCCCCATGGCTATGTGAAGAAGGGGAAGGCCAGGTGCAGTGGCTCAGGAGGCTGAGGCAGGAGGATCACAAGTTCAAAGCCAGCCTCAGCAACTTATCAAGGCCCAAAGCAACTTAGTGAGGCCCTGGCTCAAACTAAAAAAGGGCTGGGGAGGTGGCTTAGTGGGTAAGCAGGCTTGGGCTCAATTTCTAGCCCCAAATAAATAAATAAAAATAAGGAAGGAATTATGTGATCAAGCTTTATTTTGGATAAATTGTGGGCTGTGGGGTGAGGACAGATAACAATGTGCCACATATTTTAAGAAGCTAGGAAAAAGGATTTTGAATGTTTTCAAATAATAATGAATGTTGGAGGAGATAGGTCTGTCTATCCTGATTTGAAAATTATGCATCAGATATGTATTGAAGCATGACCTGGCATCCCAACCTAAACACATTGTGGGGAGCAGTTTGTGTGGGAGGAGAGAAGGAGGAGAAGTTGAGGGGTGCAGTAGGCATGTAGGCGAGATACTGATGGAGTGAAGCCCCCTTAAGGGCTGGATTTCTCTCTCTCTCTTTTTTATTTTTATTTTTTGGAACCAGGGATTGAACCCAGGGTGCTTAACCACTGTGCAACATCACCAGCATTTTTCCCTTTTTATTTCAAGACAAGGTCTCACTAAGTGGGTGAGGCTGGCTTTGAACTTGTGATCCTCCTGCCTCGGCCTCCCAAGCTGCTGGGATTTCAGCCTTGCACCACCGCACCCGGCTCCTTAGCTGGTTTTTTGACAGTTTTGTTTCTTTATGTGTTCCAAGTACTTGGCACAGGACTTGGGATATGCCAATGAGTCATTGCTCATTGAGCAACAGTGACCTAGACCTGGGCCATGGCTGTGGAGGTGGAGGGAATCAGGTGGACTGGGGACATGCATTGGTAAAGAACTCGTAATTGATTAGATGGGATTTTAAATGGCTCCCAGCATTTCTGGCTCAGGTATCAAAGGGAAAAGATCGATGTTCTCCAAGATGAAAAATCCGTAACCTCTCAGCCTCAGTTTCCTCCTCTGTAAATTGTTACCATGTCCCATGTGTCCCAAGTCTGGAAAGGGAGTCGCTAGTGCCTGGCACACAGCAGGTAAGCCACGGATCCTCCCTGCTCAGACCTCGCCTCTGCGGAACGCTGAGTCCCCCCATCACTCATGAACAAAGAACCCCCCCACATTCCCACCGCATCTCCACATTTGAGGTCCCCAGAGATGCGAGTGGCAGCAGCAGCACAAGTGATAAATGCACAGCCGGGAAGTGCAACCAGAAGCCGAGATTGCTAATTGGAGTTTATTTTCCCAAAATGAACCGCGATTCTCAGTAGGACTCAGTCACCTGCAAACCTGGTCCTTACGGAGCGATTCTGTTCTTTAAACACGAGGGACTTTACTGGAGGGAGGAGTGAGTGGCGAGTGTTTCAGTGCTCAGGGGGAGCTGGGGTAATGTAGCAGGAAGGGCGTGAGTGTGGCTTTCAAGCTCCCAGTCCTTTTGACTACCGAGGACCATTGCTTCAGTTCCCTTTGCTGGGGAGTAGATTCCCGCACCTGCTTGGGGGCACGGGTGGTATTGCTGAGACGGCAGTTTCTTATGGACACATGCACCACTGCCCTTAGAAAAGCCCAGAGGGTCCCTCGGAGCCACTGCCACCTGTTTCCATCCTGTCCCTTCCGGGAAGGGAGACTAAGCAGCATCTCCGCCACCCGCTGTACTAGTGCTGGAGTTAGAGAGAGAAGAGAGAGCAGGGGAACAGACCAGCCATGCCAATTCCAGTCCTGAGGCTGGGCGTGTGCCTGTGCTTCCAGGGACATAACAAAGCCCTGGGTGGCCTCCTGAACAACAGAAGCTCTCTCTCACTTCTGGAGGTGAGAAACCCGGAATGAAGGAGGCGGCAGGCCCAGGCTCTCTCTAAGCTGGAGGGGAAGGTTCCTGCTGGCCCTTTCCCAGGTTCGGGTGGCCGCTGCCCATCCTTGGTGCTCCTCGGCTTGGAGACACTCACTGCAGGCCCTGGCTTCACGGGGAATTTCCCCATGTCTCTGTCTCTTGCCTTCTTATGAGGACACCTGTCACACTGGATTAGGGCTCCCCTGACCACCGTGTGACGCGTCCCTCCGTGATCATAGTTGCAAAGACGGTATTTCCAAATCAGCTCATGTTGCCGGGGTGAGGATCTGAGCATTACTGCTTTGGGGGGAGTTTAATCCACAGCAATGGAACAGTGAACCAGCAGCGCTTCCCATTCTGTTCAATCACACTTCGTATGATGAACGGCACCAGAGGAACCCTCCCGCCTCCCTCTGAAGTAGCCTCATCTACACGTTCTCATTGGTCACCTCCTGTGTATGCAGCAGTACTGTAAGGGTCAGCGGGAAGTGGGGTCAAAGCAGGCATGGCTCCCCTGAAGCTTACATGACCGTGAAGGAAGGGACAGGGACTGAGCAGCCACAGAAATACGTCTAAAATGACAATTGGGGTGTGGGAACGGAATCCATTCTGAATGTTCAGGGTAACAGCCTCGGCTGACCTCCACTCACACGAAGGCCAGTCAGTCTGCAGCCATCCACGGTGTATTTCTGCCCCATGGCTTCAACATCTCCTTGTTGATAAGGTAGAGGGATGCGGGGACAGAGGAGGTGGCTTATTGACAGAATCCATCTGCAGGGAACCTTGTGTTTGGACAATGGGTGGAAGGGACCTTCGACTTCTCAGGCTGAGCTCAGCTGTTATATAAATCCCAACAGCTGAAACTTGCTATGTGAGTACAACCACGGGAATCCTCTGTGAGGTTCGCGGTGAGGTTGCCATGCATGGGCCATCAGATGAAAACCAAGTGGCAAGAGATTACAAACGGTTCAACAGCATCCAGGGCAGGGGACAGCGACCCCCAGTCCTAGGACTTCCCAGGGCCACTCTTGCGGAGCTTTGGGGAACCCCACCAGTGGCTACCATGGTGGGCTTTGTGGTGCGTGAGAATGGAGTGTAGGCTTTGCTCACCCAAGGGTGGCAAGGGGAGTGCTGGGAAAGGATGCTCTGGAAGTAGAGCCATCAATAAACAGAGCATGGTCCCCACCCACGCCACCCAAGCCAACACTTGGGTGAGTCTCAAGATACCACACAGGAGGTACCTTGGGACAATTCCAGTGTATAAATCAGAAATGGCAAACATAGCCCATGGGGTTGTCTGCGAAAGATACCCAGGGCACTTCTTCTGGATCTGGAGGATTGTGGTCCCTCCTCTTCTCCTCCCGACACCCCTGACCCTAGGCAGCTACTGATCTACTGTCTGTCTTTATAGATTTGCCTGTTCTGGAATTTTCATGCAACAAGATAGGGTCTTTTCGGACCAACTGCTTTTTCCAAGCAGAATCTTTCAATGTTCACCCATGTGGCAGCTGTAGCACGTCAGCATTTCGGTTTTCAAAATTGCCAAGCACCGTTAGTGGTAAAGGGCTTTAAAATGCTGGCATCTCTTTTGTTCATTAATATGTTCACAAATGGAATGTCTTCCTTCCCTCCAGAAGGAGAGGTTTTGAAGCAGATTGGAATGTCAGATGCACTGTTATGGTTTAGATATGAGGTGTCCCCCAAAAACTCACACGTGAGACTGTGCAAGAAAGTTTAGCGGTGCAATGCCTGGGTTCTGAGAGCCTTTACGGAATCAGAGCATTGACCCCAGAATGGACCAGCCGGGTGGCAGCTGCAGGCAGCTGGGGAGGGGGTCACTGGGAGTGTGCCTTTGGGGGTTATGTTCTTTCCCTGATGAGCTGCGTGTTCTCTGCTTTCTTTCTTTTCTTTTTCTTTAAGAAAGAGGGGACAGTGAGAGAGGAGAGAGAGAGAGAGAGAGAGAGAGAGAAACATTTTTTATTTAGTTTTTCCTGTGACTTTCATTCCTCTGACACTTTGTTGTGTACATGGTGCTGGGGTTTGAACTCGAGTGCTCACACACACAAGGCAAACGCTGTAACCACCAAGCCACCGCTCCAGCCCCTCTTTCTGCTTTCTTATTGCCATGTCCTGAGCTGCTCTCCTCCTCCATGACCTTCTGCCATGATGTTCTGCCTCAACTCTGGCCCAGAGCAATGGAGGTGGCTGTCTGTACTGAACCCTCTGAAACAGCCCTAAATAAACTTTTCCTCTCTGTGTTGTTCTTGTTAGGTTCTTCGGTCACAGCGATGAAGAACTGACAAAGACTTGTGCTTAGACAGTTGAGAGCATGATTGAGGCCCAGTGGCGTTTCTGGCCTCTTCTCCTTCGCCTCCCTTTCCATTCCGTGAGGTCCCAACCACATCAGGGGCCCCTGGTTTCTCTCCTTCTGGCCTCTGATTGGAATAATCTCCCTTCTTGCCCATGAGGCCAATGCATGCCCTGATTCTGGACCCA
Organism: Aplodontia rufa; assembly: GCA_004027875.1. NCBI lineage: Eukaryota > Metazoa > Chordata > Mammalia > Rodentia > Aplodontiidae > Aplodontia > Aplodontia rufa. The sequence continues at coordinate 45,736 of PVKS010004686.1, forward strand.
CCCATCTCCCTCCCGGGTCTTCTGTTCACTTTTGACCTTCATCTTGAGTATAGCTCTTTTCATTTTGTGTTATAAAGAGAGTCAGGCTCCCCCTTCAGGCTGCTGGCTCTTGCAAGAAAGGACATGAATCTGATTCATTTTTGTGTTCCAAACACCTGACTGGTTCTTGGCACGACAGAGGAGCTTGGTTGCTGCTTGTTGAGTGAATAAGTGAATGAATGAGGAAAGGAGGGCAGCAGGGTGACTTTCACCGAGGCCAGAGTGCAGAGTGGAAGCTGTTTCTCTCCACAGGGTTCAACTGGGCAGTTTTAGAGCCTCCTGTTTGAAATGACTCATTTGAAAGATTGAGCATGACAATTTAAAGAACTTAAGCTGCATATGCATGAAAAACAATTTGCTAGCCCTGATTACCCCTGGGCGGGGCGGAGGGAGAGGTTGGAAGGGCTCCCGGATTCTTTTCAATTATTCTTTCATTACAGACTTCAAAAGAAGAACGTGGTGTGAAGAGGGGTGATCTTTTACTTTTATGGGTTTGGGGAGATTTTTCATATAAAAATATAAAAATGTGCAAATAAATATCTAAGCACTCTTTTAGGGTTGGATCTGAGCACCAGGATGATTCTCAGTGGCTTTTAGCAATTCCCTTTGAACTTGGTTCAAACACCTGTGGAAGGGGCTGAGTGGTGGCTCAGTGGTAGAGCGCTTGCCTGGCAAGCTCGAGCACCCAGGTTCCGTCCCCAGCACCACCCACGTACACAATTAAGTGGAGGGAAGACGAAAAACCAGAAGACAAAAATTAACCCTTTCTCTCTCTCACTCTCTCTATAAACAAAGCCCCTGTGGAAGAAGAGCGCAAAAGCTCACCTCGTTGGGACCACCCTGGGGGCTGCAAGCCCTCGTCCTGGCGCAGAGGGGCAGGTGATAAATGATCGCTATCGTCCTCGCTGTCAGCGGTAATGATAAACAGTCACAGACAGAAAAATGACAAATCAGGCGCGCTGAGGCCCCTTCTGTCTGGGACGGCCCTTGCTTCTCGTTTTACTTATAGCCCTGCTTATGCAGGGCGGCTGAACATATTGATTGTCTGCAAACCATGTGGCTTAGCTCCGGGATGGAGGCTCTTTTAATAAACCCCACTTATCGAGTGATTATGCAAAAGGAACATGCATGACTGCCGTGATGAAGAGAGGTGAGGAGATAGTTGTAGCTACCGTGTTTCTGAGCCCTCACGACGAGTCACTTAGCTCCTAGCACAATCCCATGAGGCTTTCCAATCTCCCCATCCAATGGCTCACGTCGTACCCCAGTGGGGGCTAGAAGCCTTGGGATGGAGTGTGGTTGCTTCCTTCTGCCTTCCCGCACGCTGGGGGCTTCACAGAGTGCAGGCTGGGCGAGGAGGTGGCATTGCCATGGATACCTGAGGATGCTGGACAAGACCCTACCAGTGTTCCCTACCTCTCCGCTTTCCCAGTCTTCCAGAGTCAAATGAGTTTTCTTCCAGGGAAATTTCTTTTCTCATTCTGGATCCTGGAGGGTTGAGGTGCAGGAGTCAGCAGGACACCTGGTCCCTTCCGAGGTGTCTCTCTTTGGCTTGTCCATGGTCATCTTCTCCCTGTGTCTTCATGTGGCCTTCCCTGTGTGTGCATGCGCTTCTTATGAGAACACTGATGACACTAGATTGGGGCCCACCCTAATGCCCTCATTTCAACCAATGGCCTCTGCAAAGACTCTGTCTCAGATACAGCATTCGGGGATGCTGGGGTCAGGATGGCAACACACATGCTTTGGAGGGGACGCAGTTCAGTCCAAAACAGTGCCCGGATGTTCTGTTTGGGTAGTGCATAAAATCAAATTGCCAGGACCCTAAATGCTGAAAGTCGCCGCTGAAGCGAATCCCTGACTACCTCCAGAGTCCCTGACTGAAACAGAATCGCTGTGGTCTCTGTGTGGCAACAGCCACGTTCTCCTGTTCTTTCAGCTCCGCTCAGATGGCAGCCACAGAAAAGAGCTTCTATATCCCGTCCGGTTCCCTCTCTCTTTGTCATTTTGCTGATAAGTTTTGCAATGGCAGCCACTGGCTGGGAAGAGCTAACCAAAGGGATGGCAGGGTCAGCCATGTTCCCTGTCCACCTCACTTCTTGGACAGCTCTGTTGTGCTTCAGTGGCTGCTGAAGTCCCCAGAGTGGGTGTTTTGCTAGTGGTGCTGAGTGTGTGTGTGTCGTGCATGTGTGCATGTGTGTGCATGTGTGCAGGTGTGTGTCATGCATGTGTGCGTGTGTGTGTGTGTGTGTGTGTGTGTGTGCTGGGCCAGGTAACACCATCAATCAAGCAGTAAAATGGAAACTAGGACACTCCAAGGAGAGAAGCCACTTGTTCTTGGACCGGGTCACATTTCAAAGTTGCAGGCCATCTGTGCTCTGGTCATGGCGCACCCTGGGCTCCAGTGACACTTGCTGATTTTCAGCAGGGCTACTCCTGTCCTCCCCGGAGCTGGGAGCCCCCCGACTCTCCTTCAGTCCTCTGATGGTGTTGCCTGTGGTGTCCCTTGGGGTGCAGGTGTCTGGGTCACTGCACTGATGTGTCAGAAGAAGCAGGGAGTCAGAGTGGTCAGTGGAGGAGGCAGAAGTGAGGAGGGATTTGCCATCTGAAGGGCGGGTGACTCACTGAGTCACCTGCCTGAGCTATGTCTTCAGTGTCCCTAGGGCCCTGAGACCTATGTCAGAAGGGACCTAGAGAGCAGGGGAGATTTGTGAATGTCTCTAGCACGAGCCCGACCTTCTGACCTGGGAGTTGTCTCAGGCAATCCCTGTCACCTCTGGAAGATGCCTTTAGCACCAGGGTCTTCTCTGCCCTGTGACCTGCTGGTGGCAAGCTTCCTGCAAAATTTGTCTCCTTGGCCCAGTCCTGAGCTGCGATTTAGAACACTCGCTGGTTGACAGACCCTGGAGCTGTCCCCGAGGCTTCCCAGGGCTGTCAAAGGTGAACTGGCTCCTTCCCCCAGAGGACAGTTTAGAGCCCCTGGCAGTCTCTCTGCTTCCCTGGTGGCCTCGTTTGTCTCTTACACTTTTTCATTTGTGTATTGGGGGTCAGTGCTGTGCGAAGCATGGCTTGGGCTGAGCTGGGGACTTAGGGGTTGTGGATGGTGGGGGGCCGGGGAAGGCTCTTGGCTTTTGCTGCGTGTTGACACATTTGCATAGCACCTTTCATTCCATAATAATCTCTAACTGGAGAGACAACCTCCCAAGACACCCCTCCTGTCCTGACTCTCTGCCCCGGGTGGGGCAAGGGATGTCCCCTGCGGGGGCACAGTGTTATACGACTTCCCTTTTGCTTAAAGAAGGGGTTCTTAATCTGTTTTGTGCTCTGGACCCCCTTGGCACCACTAGAGACCCCTTCTCGGAGTAAGGATCTTAAATGCGTAACAGAAAGCACACAGGGTTCTGAGGAAAGCTGATAATCTGAAACGCAGCTCTTGGATATTTAAACAATCGTGATGCAATAACGCAAGCGTTCCTTCACTAACACGTTCGGTGTCACGATTCAGCACTGGGTTTATAACTGTGAATTTAGAGATACTCATGAGCACAAAGAGCATTTTGGTGCATCTGTGACGCCTAGAACATGATAGGAAAGTGCCCCGATTTTTAGAGCTGACCTAGTCTGAGATCCTGCCAATGCCACTGATGGAGGTGGCCACAGCCAAGTGACCACTGCAAACCTCACAGTTCTGGGGCATCAGAGTCTGGGACGGAGGCGTGTGCAGGGCAGTGGTCCCTCTGCAGGCTCTAGACAGTGCCAGCAACAGGCCCTCCACATGCGGAAAGAGGCCAGAGCTGTGCTCCCAAGCGAAACAGGCTCTAGCCAGCCCACATTCTGTCACTGTGGTCTTCTTCCCCTCACTAAGTGCCTGCCCCATGCGGTTCTGTGACAAGCCACTACCGTGACCACAAGTGACCTGGTCTCCTACGATGGATACCAACATCCTGGGAATATAAGGGGCAGGGAACTTCCTCTGTCTTTAATCGAGAGACCAAATGTCCCATGTCACCCCCTGGGAGGGCCTCTTTGATATCCCTCTGCTCACTTTTAATTCCTTTAAGGAGGAGAGAAAGAGAGAGAGAGAGGTGTCAGTCTAAAGAAGTGTTTCCTGAATTTTATGTATTTTTTCCCTGCCTCCAGAATTTTCTACTACATTCAACTATTATCTGTACTTCGATAAAGGAATACATTTTTATAATATTTTCTCTTTAAATCAATCTGCTTTTTGTAAATTAGTCTCAAAGGAATATCTAACAAACCTCGGACTGGAAGAAAAAAATTGTAAAACCCACATTCAAACTAAATACCTAGAACTCAAAAGTTCAGCAGCCAGGAAACAGCCTGGGCGGGGGCAGCTGAGCGGCAGAGTGCCTGCCTAGCACTCGGGGACCTGGGCTCCATCTGTCCGTCTCCGGCGCTGCATATCAAAAGTGAAATAAAAAAAGAAGAAAGAAGGAGAAAAAAAAGCATTCTATTTAAAAATGGGCAAAACCCCTGAACAGACATCCTCCTGGAGATGTCCAGATGGCGGATAAGGTGAAGAATGTTCCCCATCCTAAGCTGTCAGGGAATTGCAGATTTGAAGAACCCTGCATGACTACTAGAAAGACTCAGCTAAGAAGCCACCGGTCTGGAGGTCAGCATTCCTGATAAGAACACAGTGCCCCAATTCCTATCCTGATAAGAGCACAGTGCCCCAATTCCTACCCAAAGACCCGCAGAAACTGTAGGCTTGACTCTCAGCTCCGTGAGCCTCAGTTCCCTCTTCTAACTGGAACCCCAGCCCTATCCCACAAAAATGTGGTGAAGGCAGAGACTAAGACAGATGCATCCGGAAGCATCTTGGGACAGTTGTTCCAACCCGAACGGATCCAGTTAACCCTTGGATGCACATTACGGGTGGGAATGGAAAAGGGCAGGACCACTGCAGAGAGCAACGTGGCACGATAGGGTTGCGCTGACCCTTGGATCTGCCGATGATCCTTGTAGGTCACGTCCAGGTGACCTTGTACATGTTCACAAGAAATAAGTGCAAGGGAAGTTGTCACGTGGCCTTCACAGATGTGGAAAACCAGGAACAACCTGAATGTATGAGGAGGGCAGTGGACACCTTGCTGTAAGTTCACAAAACGGAAAACGAGGCAGCTGTTGAAATGAGCTAGGTTACTATTAGTCAAGGAAAGGCTCAGGGAAGGGCAGCAGGGGGAGTGGGAGAGGGGCAGAGCGTGGATGGCGTCAACCTGTGCTTTTATGCGTGTTCAAATATGGCACAATGAAACCCAGCATTCTGTATAATTAAAGTGCACTAATAAAAAATGTACGAGCTGTGTGTGGGCATGGATGGATCTTGAAACAGTACTGGGTGGGAAAACCACATTTCAAAGGGTCACAGGTGCTGGGTGTGGTGGTGCACACCTGCAATCCCAGTGGCTGAGGAGGCTGAGGCTGGAGGATCGCAAGTTCAAGGCCAGCCTCAGCAATTTAGGGAGAGCCTGTCTCAAATAAAATGGGCTGGGATGTGGCTCAGTGGTTAAGCACCCCTGGGTTCATTCCCTGGTAATAAATAAATTAAAAAAAGCATTTCCTTTAAAAAGAATGTGTCATGGGTGATGTGATTTTTATCTTTATAAATATTAAATACCAAAGTATAAATATTAAATACTAAAATAGCAAAATACTAAAAATAAACATAGTTTGCAGGTACATCTTATGCAATAAAGTATAAAAATCATGGACTGGAGGGAGACGAACCAAATTCATGATAATGGGCAGGAGAGGGTCCTGGGGAAGAGAATATGAGAAATTAGGTGACTTCACACACACACACACACACACACACACACACACACGCTTGCGCACACTTTTACAAATCTTATAAAATTTTAGCTTTTCTCAACTCTGATGTTTATAAACTATGTTTATACATAGTTCTTCATATCTTTTAAAATTTATTTTTTGTCACATAAAATACATATTTATAGGGTACACCTAATGTCTTCTACATATGCATCTATCATGGAATGTTCAAAGTAAGGTAGGCATATCTGTCCCTTCAAACATTTATCACTTCCTTGTGGCACAAACATTCTAAATTCTTCTTGCTTTTAAAAAGGTATAAAGTACACATCTGCTACCTGCAGTCACTCTACTGTACAATAGAAACTCTTGGGCTTCTTATGTTTAAAATGTTTTTAAGTAAAAAAATGTTTTTGTTTCATTTTGCTACGATTTTCTTATCAAATAGTTCCACAACCCTTACTATGTATCAGACCTTGCAAATGGAACAATTCAAGTCTCAATTTTTGAAATACCAGAAGTAAGGAAACTGATGCACAGAGAGGTTAAGCCACTCACCCAAGGTGCAGCAGCCAGCAAGGCTCCAGATCCTGGCACACAGCCCACACCCTCAAGAAGCTGCCATGTGATTCTTAGCTTGAAGCCCCTCACCAGGGTCCCTTAGCCAGCGCCCGGGGCTGCTCTCCTCCTGTCTACCTCTCTTCTCTTTGTTTTAAGCTCTGCAGGAGCTGCCTTCTTAGCTCCCTTATCTATTCCTCAGGACCTCAGCTCAAGTCTGGCTCCTGGACCTTGGGATGTGGATACCAAATGGTGTTGGGCAAAAGAACGGATGCAAATGAGTGATCTTGAATTTCTGGAAACAGTCCAAAAATGTCAAATTCAGGGTCCTTGCCTCTGAGTCCTCATGCATCCGAGTTATTGAGGAAGATGGTGCTAGGTGAATGGGAACTCGGTGCAATTAGTTAGTAGCAAAGTTGACGTAATAACCTGCGACCGCCTGGCGTGGGACCTTTGTCTCTGCAGGGCCCCCTCCCTTCCTTTACACACAGGCACTTGATCGGAGAAAGCTGTGAAGTTCTAGGAAACCTTGGGGTCTCTCTCACAGATCAGTTTTCTTTCTCCAACTAATTCCCACTCAACTTCTGGCTTCCACTGAATGCCATTTCTTCGGAGAAGGATTCCCTGTGTACCCAGCCTTCTTCCTGCGCTGTTCTGCCTTAAATGACTACCAAAGTACTTTAAAGAGAAGACCAGGGCTGGAGAGTCCCTGAGCAGGGGGAACCAGGTGGTCCTCAGGCAGCTTGAGACTCAAACACAGGGGAACTTAGCGTGGGCTATTTCTCCTAAATGCCTGCACTGTAGAAAAAAGGAACTTAAGCCCAGCTGATGAGAAAGAGCTAACACAGGGGCTGGAGCAGTGGCTCAGAGGACCCAGCTCAAACCCCAGCACCAAACGCACAACTAAGTGTCAGAGTAACGAAAACCAAATGAAAAACGGAATAAAGTTGTTTCCCTCTCTCTCTTTTTCTCTCATTCTCACTGTCCCTCTCTCTTTATTAAAAAAAGAAAGAAAGAAATAGCTAATACACTTTTACAGCCAGGGACCATCCAACAGGAAAGACCAAAGAAGGCAACTGTACCATCTTGACCAATCAGATGTCTCCGTGGTGCAACTTCCATGTCCACCCTGTAAAAGTTTCCCCCGTGTTCATTCCGTGGAGCACCTCAGCTGCTTCTGTTCCTGATTCATGAATCCTTGTTTGTGCAAATAAACTCCTTAAAAGTCATTCCTCAGTTTACCTTAAGATTAGCCTTTTTCATTATTGAATTTATTACAATTTATGAGTTTATCTCTATTGAATGAAGTTTGTGGCTGAATAAAGTAGCTTGAGTTGCTATGGTTCCTTTTTTTTTAAGTTCTGGGAAATGAACCCCTGGGATGCTCTACCCCTGAGCTACATCCCCAGCCTTTTGAATAATTTTGAGACAGGGTCTTGCTCAATCGCCCAGGCTGGCTTGGAACTTGCGATCCTCCTGCCTCAGTCTCCCAAGCTGTTGGGATGGCAGGCACGTGCCTCTGTAACTGGGTTCCTTTTAAAAACAAAACAAAACAGAATTCTTTTCTTTAAATGAAATTGTTCCGACTTACATACATCAATAGATTTCTCTGGTTAAGTGGGGGCAGAGGCAGGGATGGGGAATCTGCGTCTCCTGCTCCTCCCTGTCACTCCCTACAGGATCCTGGGACACCTCATAGACTGCCCCTTGGCAAACTTTTCCAAGCCCTCACCTTGAAAGTCTCAGAAGGCTCTTTTCACCAAGGGAGCCCCTCTTTGGAGGTTGAAAGACAGACGACAGACGTGTCCTCTCCTCCCAGCTCCCCGAGTCAGCCTCCTGGGACACTTTGCTAATAGAGCCATAATTTCCTCCTCTAAATGAGCATCCTGATTTGGTTTGCTCTTCACATGACCTCTTCCCGGGGAAAATGCTCTGCTATTCCTGAGTTATTGCAAAGACTCTGGTGGCTGGCTGTGTGGTGTCCTGCCTCCACCATCTGATAGTCTAATTCCTTTCCAATTTACGGGCTCGTTAGCTCCCCAGCCAGCTCCCACTTCCAGGCAGCTGACCCACCAGCTCTATCTGCCTGTGTCATCTTGCTCAGACAAACACAGGCGGGTCCCTGCTGAGGAGGCAGCCATCCCGGTCCTGTCATCTTGTTGACTGACCCTGGCTGACTCTGTTGAGAGCCAGGCAGGAAGGACAAAGCCTCAGAATGCAGAGCAGGCTTGGGTCCCATTGCCACCGAAGCTCCCGCTGTTGGCCAGAGCAGGGCTGGGAAGCTGGGTTTCCTTGTGTTCACTGAGGCCTCTCTGCCAAAAAGGCTTGGGGTAACGTCCGCCTTCCAGAGTGTGGGCTGCTGCCTGCCCGCGTCGTTTCTGCCTGCTGGGAGTTTGGACTTCCCACAGTTGTCTGTCTGGAACTCATGCTGGTACATTCTGTGGCAGGTCAGCTGCAAGCCCTTGCTTTGATTCTGACTGCAGGAGTGGTAGGAGATGGAACTGGGAGCACTACCTGGCCTCTGCAGTGGGCATGATGACGTGTCTCATGGGATTCTGGGAGGGTTCAAGGAGATGTCAGCCCGAACCCGAACCACTGGAGATTGAAGCGGAGTCAGGAGGACCACAGATATTTTTAGATAGCTCAGTCTGTGTTTGTTTCTACATATTTATGTCTGCATCTATATCTAAATCGACATCTGCGTCTACGTTTAAATCTGTGCTGATGTCTATGACTGGGGCGACAAATGACCACAGACTGTGTGGCTTAGAACAGCAGAAACTCACTCTCTCGCAGTGCCAGAAACCCTGTCTGAAATGAGGATTTTCACTGGCGGGGTGGCGGGGAGTCAGCGTTCCCTGCTTCTGAGGGTTGTGGCTAATCACTGCTTCTGGCCTCCATCTGCACATCACCCATTCTGCACCTTCTATTTATGTCTTTGCTCTGTGTATGTCTTTTGGCACTGGGGATTGAATCCAGTGGTGCTCAATCATTGAGCCACATCCCCAATCCTTTTTATTATTATTATTATTATTATTATATTTTTTAAATTTTGAGACAGGGTCTTGCTAAGCTGTTTAGGACCTTGCTAAGTTGCTGAGGCTGGCTTTGAACTTATGATCCTCCTGCCTCAGCCTCCTATGGGATTACATGTGGGCACCACCATGCCCAGCTGCTCTGTGTATCTAATGAGGACACTTATCATTGCATTTAGGGTCCACCCAGATAATCCAGGAGGATCTCATCTCAAGATCCCTGACTCAATTATATCTGCAAAGATCCCTTTTCCAAATAAGGTCACATTCACACATTCACAGCTTCCAGAGATTCAACCTCTCTCTCTCTCTCTCTCTCTCTCCCTCTCCCTCTCCCTCCCTCCCTCCCTTCCCCTTGACTGACGGAAAAGCAAGAAGATCAAAATGCTAACAGTTTCAGAATCTAGGTTGTAGGTATGAGACGCTCTATGTACAGATACACAAACCCTTATGTAAACATCTTGGGGACCCTTAGCAAGGCCCTAAACAGCTGAGTGAGACCCTGTCTTAATAAATAAAAAGGGCTTTTTGATTGTTTGATAATGATTCCTCCTAATTGTAAGACTATCTTTAATGAATAAAAATATAAAAATAAAAATTATATAACCCCTCCCCCAAAAAAGGCTGGGGATGTGGCTCAGTGGTAAATATGTTGGGTTCAATCTCTAGTACCAAATACACACACACACACTAAAAAATAGCATACAAAATCTCAGGGACCAAATGCATTTGGACTTAGATGTTTGTAGATTTTAGAAAGACATCACCATGCATGTGATGTAAATTACACCACACCGATCATGGGGGTCTGGAAGGCACCCCATAAACAAAATTATGCTTGCAGCAACACGTTTGCCTATCTACACTAAGTAGATTGAGGACGTAAGTAGTCCCACATTTATTTCACATGCGGTTTGCTGCCCAGTTTTAGCACCAAATATATAAAATACATAAATTTCTGGATTTCAGAGTTTTTGAACATTACGATTCAGAGGGGAGAATACTGACCTGTACTGTTTAAAATCATCATAATTCTGCGGTCTAGATATTGTTTGTCCTCCCAGAGTTTCGTATGTTGGGAGCTGGGTCTGCAGGGTGGTTTTATGGGAGTGTGGTGGGCTCTTTAAGAGGTGGGGCCTAGTGAGAGATCCTTAGGTCACTGAGGGTGCTGCCCTGGCAGGGGACTAAGGTGGCTCTTGACAGAGTGAGTTGTTGTGAAAGCTGGAGCCGGAGGAGCCCTGAGACTCACTGTGACCTGGATTCCTGTTTTGAGATGCAATTTCTCCCTCCTGTGACATAACATGACATAAAACAAGGCGAGCCCATTTGCATTTCCAGCAAGAAAAATATGAGTTAAATAAACCTCTTTTCTTCATAAAGTTATTCTGCGAGGACACAACTGGTAAGACCCCCATCCGGAGCAGCCCCCACCTACCTGATGCCCCGTGTTCCTGTTGGGGCCTATTTGAGTCCCACCACAAGGAGCTCAGGACACAACGGCAGGACCCCCATCTGGAGCAGCCTCTGCTCAGGACCAACCAGGAGAGGTTCCCCACCTGGAGCACCCCTGCCTACTTGACGCTCTGTGTCAAGGGGGCCTATTTGAGTCCCACTGGCAGGTGCTCAGGATATGGCTGGGGGCAGCCACACCATACACAAATCAGTAAATTTAATTCATCACTTAAACAGAACTAAGGACAAAAACCAATATGATCATCTCAATAGATGCAGAAAAGGCCTTCAATAAAATCCAGCACCCATTTATGCTCAAAACTCTAGAGATGATAGGGATCAAAAGAAAACTTATCTTAACTTTGTAAAGGCCATATATGCCAAACCCTCAGCTAGTCTAATATTAAATGGAGAAAGGTTGAAAGCATTTCCGCTGAACTCGGAACAAGACAAGTCTGCCCGCTCTCACCATTTTTATTCAACGTAGCACTTGAGACCCTGGCTGGAGCAATCAGGCTAGAGGAGGAATTCAAAGGGATAAGAATAGGAAGGGAGGAAGTCAAACTATCCCTATTTGCTCATGACATGATCCTATATCTGAAGGATCCAAAAAACTCTACCAGAAAACTCCTAGATATAATAAACAGATTTGGAAAAGTAACAGGCTACAAGATTAACACCCATAAATCAACAGCTTTTTCCTATATGCCAACAATATTAGGGCAGAAGAAGAAATTAGGAAATTGGTCCCATTCACAATATCCTCTAACAGAGTAAAATACTTGGGAATTAACCTAACAAGAGAAGTAAAAGACCTGTACAAGGAAAATTATCAAACACTGAAAACAGAAATTGCAGAAGACCTGAGAAGAGGGAAAGATGTTCCATGCTCTTGGTTATGCAGAATTAATATAATTAAAATGGTATACAGATTCAATGCAATCCCCATCAAGATTCCAATGTCACTCTTTGCAGATATAGAAAAAAGCATTTCTCAAATTCAGATGGAACAACAAGAAACCCAGAATAGCCAAAACATTACTAAGCAAGAAAGACGAAACAGGTGATTTTGCAATACCAGATCTAAAGTTATACTACAGAGTTGTAGTATTAAAAACAGCATGGTACTGGCATCAAAATAGGAATGAAGACCATTGTAATAGAATAGAAGACTCTGAGACAAACCCACAAACCTTTAAAAATCTGATCTTTGACAAAGAGGGTCAAAATATAACAGAGAGGAGAGACACCATTCAACAAATGGTGCTGGACAAACTGGACAGCCACTTGCAGAAAATGGAAATAAGATCCTTATCTCTCACCTCGCACAAAAAATCAAATCTAAATGGATTAAGGAATTAGGAATTAGACCAGCTACCATACATCTGCTAGAAGAAAACTTAGGACAACACTCCAGCATATGGGAGTTGGCAACGACTTCCTCAGCAAGACTCCTCAAGTGAAAGAATTACAGTCAAAAATCAATGAATGGGATGACATTAAACTAAAACGTTTCTGTACAGTCAAGGAAATAATCAAAACAGTCAAGAGACAACCTACAGAATGGGAGAGAATCATGGCCTGTGATCCCTCTGACAGGGGACTAAAATCCAAAACTTACAAAGAACTCAAAAACTCAATAACAAAAACACAAACAATCCAATCAATAAATGGGCCAGAGAGCTAAACTTAGAAACTTCTCAACAGAGGACACTGAGCAAGTCAATGAATACATGAGAAAGTGTTCTAAATCACTGGCAATCAGAGAAATGCACATCAAAGCTACCTTAAGATTTCACCTCACTCCAGTCAGACCGGTAAAGACCAGGAATATAAACATTAACAGATGCTGGAGGGGCTGTGGGGAGATAGGAACACTAGCACACTGTTGGTGGAGCTGCAGACTGGTCCAGCCGCTCTGGAAAGCAGTGTGGAGAATCCTCAAAAAATTAGGGATGGACCCACCATACGACCCAGCTATCCCTCTTCTGGGTATTTTCCCAGAGGATTTAGAATCAGCACATTACAGCGACACAGCAAAATCTATGTTCATAGCAGCTCAGTTCACAATAGCTAAATTGTGGAACCAACCCAGATGCCCCTCACTGGATGAATGGATCCAAAAACTGTGGTACATATACACCATGGAGTTCTACTCAGCAATTAGAAACAATGATATTGCAGCCTTTGAAGGTAAATGGATGGAGATGGAAGAAATCATGCTGAGTGAAGTTAGCCCAACCTGGAGAGTCAAGGGCTGAATGGTTTCCCTCATTTGTGGAGGTTGGACCTAAACCCAGGCTTGGGAGTAAGGTAGACAAACTCATGTTTAGAACAAAAATGCAAAATGTTAATATTTATGAGATATAGTTGTGGGATCCTTCATAAGATATTTGAACAAGCTGCGTACCTGTACAAAAACATAAATGTTTAATCTTATTTGAAGAATAACAAGGGATGATAGGAAGGGAAGAGAAGGGGAAATGTTGGAACTGAGATAAAGCAAGGTACATTCCAAGCAGTTATAAGTGTCACTGTATACCTATAGTCACGTATATAAAAAATGTTCTTCATAGGTATAAAAACTATGTCCTTGTACTTGGGTTTTTAGGAACAATATAGGACCCAGAAGAAAGGCAAGGGATCATGGGATGGGAGGAGGGAGATAGAAGGGTGCGGGGGTTGGATTGTGAACAAACTATATTGCTGATTTGCGTGCATCTAGGAGTATGTGACGACTAATCCCACCATTATGTAAAACTATAATGCACTAATAAAAATACTAAATACAAAAAAAGTCATTTTGTCTCAGGTGTTTTGTTATAGCATCTAAAAACCAATGAATACGATAAGAAAACTCTATGCATATAACATGCTTAGCTTAGTGCCTGATGCATACCAACCACCAAAAATCCGGACAACCATTGCAGTCGTCGGGCATTCGTCCTACCAGGAAATGCCCTAGGCTCATTTTATAAACAAAGAGGCTCGTTTGCCTCACGGTTTTGGAGGTTCAAGCGCATGGTGCTGGCATTGGTGCTGGCACTGGCTCAGGTCTTCTTGCTGTGGAGTCTCAAGCTGTCACATGCCTGTGCCTCTGGTGTCCCTCCGGCTTCTTACCAAGCCCCCAGGATTCCATCATGGGGGGCTTCACCCTAATGACCCCATCTTCACCGAATCACTTTCCAAAGGCCTCACCTACCTCTAAACACCATAGTTAGACTAAATTTCTGCCCTCTTTGTTTTTTTTTTTTTTTAAGAAGGCGGGACAGAAAGAGAGAGAGAGAGAATCCATTTATTTATTTAGTTTTCCATGTGACTTTCGCTGCTCTGGCACTTCCTTTTGAATGTGATGCTGGGGTTTGAACCCATGTCCTTGTGCCCGCCAGGCAAGGTGTTAAGCGCTGAGTCAGCGCTCCAGCCCTTAACAGGTGACTTTGGAGACTGAACTCCTGCGGAGTCGGGGGTTGGGGGAGAACCATCTTCAGATCACAGCACCATTAAAATCCATTTGGTGATTGTGCTCACTGACAGTGTTCTGGGGGGCAGTTGGGAGCTGCTGCGGAGCTTTCTGCAGGGTGATGGCGTGCCAGGGAAGGGTAGTCTAGCAGGACCCTAGAGCAGGTGGGCAAGAAACAGAGGGAGATGGGGGGGGGCTACTGTCCTGCAGGAGAGATGAGGGGCTCCTGTGGGGAAGACAGGAGGAAAGGCTGCACGGCCCTGGCAGACCGTGCTGAGGGCTCTGGGATTGCGGGACTGGTTACATCTGCTTCCCTGAGAGGCTTCTGAGTGCTGCAGCAGAGAGACACACAGGCTGCTCTGCATTAAGAGAAGTCCACAGCAGTCACTTTAGGATCCAGTCAAGCGAAATGTCGTGGCAGACTCAGGCTTCAGGTCTGCACAGAGGCTTGAGGGCTAATGTGGGGAATTGGACTTGCTTGCTAACTGAGGCCACCCTGGCACCAAGCAGGTCAGGGGGGCTCTTGTGCAGATGCCATGCGGGTCACAGGCGTAAGGCAGGGTGTCTCACTGCACATACGCAATGGAATCGTGTCAGGGAAATGTTTAAAAACTCTCCACTCTAGGTCAGATAGAACAGAATCTCTGCATAGGATAGGACCCCGGCATTATTTTGAAGAAACTCTTCCAGGTGACTTGAAGAGGCAGCAGGGTTGGTGACTCAGAAGGGGCGGGGGAAGCCCACACCAGGAGGTGCTGCACCCTGCACCCTGAGCTCTCCTGATCACAGAGTGGGAGATGTCTTGGAAAATGACTGACAGGGAGGGAAGGAAAAAACGTACCAACCTAGGAGATGAAACGCAAATCAGGCAAGGTTGCCTGGAAGCATGGCCAACTCCCCGGAAGCCATCGGTGTCCCCTAATGGGCAGCGGAAAGCAGAGGTACAAGGAGGGGACAAATCGGGAGCTGGGTTCCTGGAGGAATTGCAGCGCATGCTCAACAAACGTGGCGTTTTTCTCGATGTGGGATTCGGATGCTGGGATGCGACAGGGAGGGAAAAGCTGGTAAGAACCGTCGTTCCTCTGCGATCGCAGCACCGCCTTTTCAAAGTCTCGCACGCATCCTTGAGGGCTCTGGGGTAGGGAGCTTGAAAAAACGGGGGTGCTGTCTTCACAGCACGCAGGGAGTCCCGACAGCTTCATATAATTTTCCAACACCAGGACAAGACCAAAGCCAAATTCAACAGTCACTTGTAGAACCAGCACTGCGGACCGGGATTTCCATACATTTCTTTCCCACTGTCTTTCATGTGCTCCGAGGATGCATTAGTTTTTTCTTTTTAAACAAAAAGAAGATATGTTAGATCTAATTACATATATTTTCTTCATTGGACAATAGATTGGGAACATTTTCCATGTTAAATAACAACAATTGAATTGGAAAGGGAAGTCCTGGTTTAAGCTTGTTTGCAGATGGCGAGCCCTGCCGTGGGGAAACTCTACAGACTCTCCCGGGGCTGCAGCACCAGACGCAGAACCGCTGCTCGGTGTGTCCGTGCCAATGAATCTGCCCTGATCCAACACTGTGTTCCGTCCACCTTTAGCCCACGCCCTCACTCTTCCACCCCACGAATTCTCATCACATTTATGTCCGTACAAGTTGGAAAAGTCACGCAGTCATTTAGAGCACAGTGCCCCTCCTCAGGGATCCTACCTGGTACCTTTGGGGCTTTCTGGGGTTTGAGTCTAGTTATAGGTCTAGAATCAAAGAAGGGTGATGGGAATGGGCCCTGAGAAGCCTGGGTGGGGCCTTGCAAGGCAGCTACTTAAGGAGAGACGTTACGGATTCTCTAAGAAAAATGGGGTTGGCTTCCTTAGACCAGGGGTGGGGAGAGCAGAAAGAAGAATGTAGGGATTCAGTGTGTCCAGCTTCACTGGGATAGGCCTGTATGTTTCCATTCCAACTTTTAGGATCGCAATTCTTTCTAATCAACACCCTCATTTTATTTTATTTATTTATATTTTAATTTGTTCAACATAGTCTTACCTGTTGGAGGGAATCGTTGTTACATATTCATGCTCACAAAGATATTGACAAAGTGAGTTAAGCCTGATCCTAGTTCAGGTTACCACCCTCCCTTCACCCATTCCTCGATCTCGTGTCTCCTCTGTAATACCCCAAGGTTAACGACGGAAATTAGTATCTACATGCATATTAGTTATTGAAATTTCTGGGTTTATCTGCCCGCCTCAATATAATTTGGCTTCTCATGGGCGTCGAGTGTTCCCAGCTGTAGTGACAGCCCCCCTTTCCCTCCCTCGCCTCCCTGCCTCCCTCCCTTTGCCCCCCACTTCATAGCTGTGGTTCCCCCAGCTTACGTGATGCTTCAACTTTGGAGGGTTTATTTTTAAACTTAGCTAACTTTCACCCCGTCTTAGGTTTTACTCCAGCTTCCACATATGAGAGAAAGCACTCGGCCCTTGGGTCTCTGAGTCTGGGATATTTCGCTCAGCATGATTTTTTTCCATTCCCATCCGCTTGGCTGCAGAAGCCATGAAGCCATCCTTTCTGATAGCAGAGTAGAACTCCGTTGTATACATCTGCACCGCAGTTTTGATCCATTCATCCGGCCAGAGGATCTGCGTTGGTCAAAGCCCTCATTTTAACAACAGACGCCTGTGAGATTGTCACCTGCTTGCATTGTAATTCAGCTCCTCCCAGGATGAGGTTCTGAGATTGCTTTCAGCAATCTCAGCCCCATAAGTGATGCGGTGATAACGGCAGACACAGAGGTTTTCCGGTAATTGACATGGGGCTTCAGTGCGGTATTTAAAATTCTGAGGCCATCCTTTTCTCTCCCCACTGTCTCCAGCTCCATCAGAAGCCAACCTCATTATGCTCATCAGTTGGGCTAAAATGTTCGAAGGTATCAAGTACACGGTTACCTGGAATCTCGCCTTTCATAAGAATTTGGCTAGGAATGTCCGATATTTGGGACATACTTGTATTAAAAATATTTGTTTACTATCTGAAAATCAAGTTGAATTGGTTCTCAGCCTTTTCGATAAGAACAGGTGAAATTTGGGTTAAATTGGGAGACGCGTGTTTGCTCTGGCAACTCTACCTAAGAAAACTTCCTCTTCTCCAGGATCTAAAGTGCTACATTCTCCTCAAACTGCTCCAGCCAGATTATGGCTTTAGTTAATTTATTCATATCCTGTAGGTAGTGTTCCAGGTAATGACCTAAATGCTTTATATAGACTGACTCATTTACACCTGGTGATAATTCAGAGGCAGCTACTATTACTACCCGCAATTTTACAAATAGAAAAACCAAAACAGAGAGAGGAAAATTAAGTTGCAGTAGTTCACAGCTAAAAGGTGATAGAGTTGGGATTTTTTTTTTTTTGAGAGAAGGACAGTGAGAGAGAGAGAGAGAGAATCAATTTTTATTGAGTTTTTCACATGGCCTTCATTGGTCTGACACCCAGTTGTGTGCATGCTATTGGGGTTTGAACCCTTGTACTCTCGCATGCCGGGAAAGTGCCATAACCAGCGAGCCATCACTCCAGCCCCTAGGGTTGGGATTTTAATTGACAGAGACCTGGGCTCGCATGAGAACCATGGCTGATAGGATGCAGCCCTGGGAGCTTTGCTATTAGAGGCTTCCACAGAGCTGTGTTTGTGCACCTTCTTGGACCCATTGTTACCTGTCTGTACTTCCTGGTAGAAGTAGGGAAATCATGCTTTATATTTCAGCACATACCTGGTGTCAGGAAACTTTTTTTTTTTTTTTTTTGGTACTGGGGTTTGAACCCAGGGGTGCTTAACCACCGAGCCACATCCCCAGCCCTTTGTCTTTTTTATTTTGGGGACAGTGTTCCACTAAGTTGCTTAGGGTTTTGCTAAATTGCCGAGGCTGGCCTCAAAATTTAATCCTCCTTCCTCAGCCTCCCAAGTCACTGGAATTGCAGGAGTACACTACCATGCCTGGCTAGGAAACTTTTATTTAAAAAGTTACATGTATTAATCAGACTTAAAAACAAATGACAATCTCACACACACTGCAACAGGGATGGAGCCTGAAGACACGATGAGAAGTGGAAAGAGGACGCAGACTGTACAGTTCTAGTTACAGGAGCTATCTAGAGCAGCAAAGTGGAAGGGAGGCTTCTAGGGCTGGCGGTGGGTGAAGAGTTAGTGTTTGACAAGAAGAGTTTCATTTTGGGGTGATTAAGAAGTTTTGGAGATGGATGGAAATGATAGTTGTCCCACAATGTGAATGTATTTACTGCTTCTGAGCTGAACATTTTAAACTGGTGGAGTGGTAAACTTCATGCTACATTTATTTAAATTAATAATATTAATAATAATAAAAAGAGTTATATGTGACCTAGCAGTGGGGGTCCAGAACCCAGGCTCAGTGTTCAGGTCCTCCTAGTTGAATGGTGGCTCAGCTAATTGCAGGCCGGGGGACTTTGGGCCATGTCACTTCAACTTCACCAGTGACAATGGAACAGATAATAACGCACCTGTCTTCAGAGGGTTATGGGGACTGAGCAAGTCAAGATCTGCTGAATGCTTGGCACCAGGGCCCTCATTCCCCAAGAGGAGGGCATTTTTAAAAGACCAACAGTGACCAGGTTCTCACTGACATTTCAATCTGACGTCCTATTTTTAGATTTTTCTATGATGAAAAACTTGATGCTGGGCGTGGTGGCATACACCTATAATCCCAGTGACTCAGGAGGCTGAGGTAGGAGGGTCTTGTTTTTGAGGCCAGCAACTTAGCAAGGCCCTCAGCAACTTAGTGAGACCCTGTCTCAAAATAAAATATAAAAAGGGCTGGGGATGTGGCTCAGTGGTAAATTGCCCCTGGGTTCAATCCCTGGTACCAAAATCAAACAAACTTGAAAAGTACACAAAATGTAACATACAACCTATATCCTCGTCATGAAGGTTCGTTAGCTGTCAGGATTTTAACAGGAGAGTGTATCATTGTTAAAGCATAACTGGGGCTGGAGCAGTGGCTCAGTGGTTACAGTGCTTGCATCGCTTGTGCCAGGATGCATGTTCGAACCCCAGCACCACGTACACAATGAAGTGTCGGAGCAACGAAAGCCACATGGAAAACTAAACAGAATTGATTCCCTCTCTCTCTTTCTGTCCCTCTCTGTTAAAGAAAAGAAGAATAATTGAGATGACCTCGACCCTGGCACACAGCGCCTGTCTGATAGATTTAGCACTATTGATACTTTTACTCTCTTGATTCTGAGTTTGGTTGCTTAAGAAACTTGAGCCTTGCTCCAATGGCAGAGGTGCCTGTCGACGTCACTGGAAATGTGGGCCCCTACGTATATTTGAGTGAAGGGCTTCTTCCTCTGGGAATCATCCTGGAAGCATTCCAAATCCAAATGGAATAAAAAGCAATTTGAATGAATGATTGCTTTATTTTTGAACTAGTCTACTGCAGTGCAACGAGGCAGCAAGAGAAGACCGGGAGAAAGGAACAGCACAGGGAACGTGGAGAGGAGACAGCCTCGGGATGCGTGGTCCTCAAACCCCTACCCCGCCATGCCCAGGGTGGACATTACCGATCGTGAATGCTCTCTTTCCCGCTGAACCTGAAAGCCGCATCAGAATCCTGCTCAAGACTGCGCTCGAAGGAGCCCAGCAGCAACCAACGAGGTGGCGCAAGAGGGGAGGCCTGTTTATGATTCCCTTTCTTTGTGCTTTTTTGTTTGTTTGTTTGCCTTAGGTAAGCAACACTGCATACTTAGAAAGAAGAAAGAACTTTCTGGAGAGCAGAATAGCGTCTTTAACGTCCTCAAAGTCTACCTCAAAGTCATTCCCATGGGACGACTCCAGGGCCATGGGCCGCAAGTCGTCCTGTGCCGGGGACTCTTAGAATCCATCCCGATCAGCTGAAGGGAAACAGCGAAGCGCAGGCCCGGATCCCTGCTGCAGGTTGGCAAAGCTCCCCAGCCTTCTCCTTACCAAAAAATGAGCTTACCCTCCCGCTTCCAAGTAGCTGAGTCTCCAAGGTGTGTGTTTCCATCTTTAAGTGAAGCAGAAAAAAGAAAGAAAGAAAAAATAATGAAAGAAAACGAAGCTCAGAGAAGACATTAGCAAAAACATACCGGACGTGGGCCTGGTCCAGCAAGGGACTGGAAATGGCCATAGGAACAGCCGTGAAGATGTACTTCCTGTTTGCTCTTTGCCAGACTTGCACTAAGGTGTCGTGGGTGGATTTTCTCACTTCTCCTGCACAAATAGCCCTCGGGGCAGGTACTGTTTGCCCTTCAGCGCGGAAAAGCGTTGCGGCTCAGGGAAGTCAGCTGCCTTGCTGGAGGACGCACCCTCTGCAGGCTGTGATGCTGTGGGATCGAGCCCAGGCCTGTGTGATTCCACAAATCACATCGTGCTCTTGAGACTCCGCCTTTGAGACCAGCGTAGTTTTGCTTTCAGCGTGAGAGGGTGATGATTGGAACTTTTAAAGCATCTTTGCTACCACTTCATCGAGGACAAGAGGTCAAGCTGTTCCGCCTCCTCTCTCCCACTGTGTAGCCCAAGCCCTGGAGAGTGACCGGCCACGTTCGCTGCAGTGACCGTTTGGTACAGGCTGAGGCTTTCAAATGCGCGGTGAACTCTGCCTGCAGAGGGCTCCTGGTCCATCCAAATCCTGGGCTGCTTCTCCTGGAACTGGAATGGGAATCATCCGGTAGGGTGGCACATGCCTTCAGGGTCATAGGAGAAGAGGTGTCTCTGGAGAAGGGTCTGGGGACAACCAGAGAGAATGGGGACTTCAACTCAGGACCAGCAGGGGCCTTGGCAAACATGGTAGAAAGGAATTTCAGTTCGTGCCAGTCGGAGCCACAGACAGAGGTTTCTTTAGGAACAGAGAGGTACACGTTCACGGGAGAATCCCAGCAATCTTGACCGACAGATGGAGATGGTTTGGGGGTTCCAGCCCTCCTTTTAGAGGGAACTTGATGAAGGTGGCTATGGGAAGGACATCAGTCCCTGGATCCGTGGGCTGATGTGGTTTTTATTTTCTGATGGACAGACAGCACTGGAAAGTCCTAAGTTGTAGGTTTCTTAAAATATCTTATCTATCTGAATCAATTTATTAGTGGGCTAATTAACACTGCACAGATAGATTTATAGATGTCCCCGGAATTTGGGAGTGACGGGTCTGGGAGAGAGACTGGCCAAGGGAGCGGCAGGCCTGGAAAAGCACGGGAGACTTCTGAATTACAGCTGGAGTTCTTGTCCCACTGTGCGCCTCCTGTCGACCTGTGTTTTCTTTTGTCCCACTGGTTCCGAACATTGCTTACTGAGCACTTACTATGTGCTGGGCAGCCTAGTCAGGAGAGCAGAGGGCAGACAGATCCAGTCCCGGCGGACCAGCCTTGTGGTCCAGAGCGGGAGACGGACTGATGACAACGGTACAGAATTAAGCACACGCAACGGAGGCGCCCACAAGGGGCTTCTCACCAGACCCGGGGCTCCGGGAGAACATTCTGGTGACAGTGACATCATCCCAGCCTGCACCTATGGTGCTTGCTGTGTGCCGGGCCCTGAGCTTGCGCTGGTACATGGGTCACCTTCTAAACCCGCCTCCGGCTGCTAATTCACAAGGTGGGCGGCTGCCCAGGATGGATGTGTCAGATGGAAGTGTCAGAGGTCGGGGGCGTCCGTCTCCAGGCCCAGACAGTGAGGCAAGTGCTGGGTCGGAGCCAGGTTCTGGCTATATTCAGTCCTGTCCTGCTCTGCTGCTATTTCCTTGCCTTCTGAAAATTGAGCTGGAACTGGCTTGGCGAATTGGAGGACAGAGGCTGCTTAAGAAGGAGGGGTTGGCCAGGGCTCAGATGCCTTCACCCATCTGTGGAGGCTGCAGCTAGACCCCGGCCATTGAGAAAGGAGGTCAATTCTCACGTTTTAAATCTGGACAAGGTGTAATGTCACACAGCCTAAGGCATTGATAGAGATGTATTGAGAAGGGGAGGGATAAGGGTGGGTAATTGGGGGTCTCTTGGGGGTAAATCTAATTTTCAGAATTTATATATATATTATATTATTTTATTAGAAGCTTGTTTGATTGTTCAACAAATAAATTTCTGAATTAAAAAAAATGTCCCCAGGAGCAGTCCCTGTCCAATAACTGATCAGAATTGGGGAACAAATCCTGCTCTCTCAACCCATAATTGTTTTGAAACTATGTTCAAAATTGTGCCTGTTGAATTCTACCACAGTTTTCCGCACTGGGAATTTGCTTGATAATTCCATCTTTCGCTGAATTTTTGCCTTTGCCTACATCACTTTCCCACCCCTCTACCAGATTTTCCTGTAACTATCTCTCCAATAAATTATTGATGTTAAAAAAGAAGAGGAAGAAGGAGGAGGAGGAGGAGGAGGAAGAGGAGGAGGAGGAGGAGGAGGAGGAGGGGTTGGCAGCTGTAAAGTCTGGATCCAGGATCTGGTTCCAGGAGCCGGGTGCTGTTCTGAACCTCCTGAGAGGGGCTCAACAGGAGGGCAGGAGTTGGATCTGAAGGGCTTCATCCTCAGGGCATGGCTGAGTCTTCCAGGTTTTATCCAGCGAGTGGTGAGATCATCTTCTCTGAAGTGCTCAGTCTGGATGCCGAGGAGGTGAACGAGTAGAGGGGAGACTGTGCTCAGGGTGGTGGTCGGGGCTGATTGGCAGGGCTGGGACCAAGATGAGGCAAGGACCCTCCTGGGACACTAACGTCCGGAGAGTAAGGGTCTTCTTAACTTTTCTGCCCCAAGTGCCTGATGGCCTCACTATATCTCTGTCCTACTATTTGGGTGGCATTTGCACCAGTCCAGGCTAAGGTAGCATAAGCCAGGCCCGCAGAGGCCCTCGGGGGAGCTGGAACTTTACAGCAATGGAAAACACCTTTCCGCTCTGGGGTGGGCTATTCATCTGTGACTGGAGAAGGTGGGGGAGAGGGACGGGGGACAGCAGCAGAGGCGGAAGGGGAGCAACCCTGATGTAGGATTCAACATCAAGCTTCTTTGCAAAAGTAGAGCCAAGGGGTAAGTTAGAAAAAAAGAAAAAAGAAAAGAAAAAAAATAATCAGCTCCAGCGGAGTGGGGAGAGAGCGATGCTCCTTGGAACGAAAGCTCCATTCTAAAGGCGTGAACGGTGCGTTCCCAGGATCGCTCCTGTTATCCAGGCCCTATTGTGAACAGCAAAGGTGAGGAGCTGCTCCTTAATCCTCAGCCACATATTACCCAACGGCCTCAGGAACCCATGAGGTTTGCTAAGACTCCACCAACGCAGACGCGCTTCCAACAGACAGGACGTTGGATGCCTTTCCCCGCCAGCCCCCGGGAAGTTCCTGAAACATCACAAAGATGAAGTTTTTGAAGGTGATTTTAAACATGCACAACACGAGGTTAAGGAGGAGAATACAATGGAATTTGGTCGAGGTGTTCTTTGGCGTCTCTGACCCTGAAGTGTGTGTGCCTGTAATTTGGGTGGCCGGGCTAGGGAAGCTTCTAGATTGAGCTTTATTCTTATAGACATTTATTCTTGGAGGGCTGGGTCCTGCAGCTGACCACACGCTTGGTTCGAATGATTCTCACGCACATCTGTGATCCCAGCGTTTTGAGAGGCTGAGGCAGGAGGACTGCCAGCCTTAGCAACTTAGCGAGGCTCCAAGCAATTTGACAAGACCCTGTCTCAAAATAATAAATTTTTAAAAAGTGCTGGGGATGTGGCTCAGTAGTTAAGTGCCCCTGGGTTCAATCCCTGGCACCAAAAAGAAAAGAAAAAAATCAACTCTTTGCTGGCTCCAAAGTCATGCCACCCTGAATTTGAATGCAGCTTCCCTATGAACTTGAGCAAATCCTCAGACTTCTAAGTGGGAAAGGCGGGTGATTATGGCACTGGGTTCCTGGGCTGCTGGAAGCGGCAACCCAATCATGAGACAGCGCATGTCAAAAGCCGGCACCTGCTGAGAATTTGATCAACCTCCGCTTTTAGTTTCTTCAGCTGTTGGCTTTAACAAACTTTTTAAAAAAAATCTAGAGGCTTCACTTTGGGAAATTAAATGGCTAAATACTGTGGGGTAGAAGATGCTAATTGTAATTAATGCCTAGTAAATGATTACATAATGTTCATCAATTAATAGTCAATCATGTTTATTAAATTGTTGGATTACTCACATTATAAATATATCTCTAGTGGTTGAGAATTATATACTAAATGATGAAATGGGTTAAAATTAAGTTAAATCAGTTGCCACACAGAAAGCAGAGCTGTCTTCAACACAGTGAGCACTTGGCCAGTTATTATTTTTTTTTAATTTTTTTTTATTTTTGAACAACCATACAAGTTTTTAACAAAATAATATCAAATGTGTATAGATTCTGGATATTACAATTACCCCCAGGAGTGCCCCCCCAATTACCCACTCTTATCCCTCCCTTCCCCTTTCCCCCATATCTCTAAAAAAGGATTATGTTGTATAGCATTGCATCTTATCTGGATTTAACACATGATAATAGACCAACTTTCTCACTGTCCAGGGTCTAGTCCCAACCTCCACAGATGAGTGGAGACGTTCGACCCTTGGTTCTCTGGGTTATGCTGATTTCACTCATCATGATCTCTTCCATTGCCATCCATTTACCCTCGAAGGCTGCGATATCATTGTTTCTAATTGCTGTGTAAAATTCCGTGGTATAAATGTACCACAGTTTTTGGATCCATTCATTCAGTGAGGGACATCTGGGTTGTTTCCATAGCCTTTTTAAATTCGATAGCATTTGAGCTATCCAGGGTGACTCCTTCAAGGTCACTTAGAGGGAGGGGCTTTCAGACCAAAGAAGAAAGTTTGCATTTCTTACTTTAAGACTTTCGCCTCCATCCGTATTCCCTGCAAGCTCAGTTTTTTCTGTTTGGCTCTTTTCTTCCTTGCCTGCTGGTACTTTCAGAGGGGGAGAAAGAGCAGAGGGAAGCTGAGTCTTCCCCCACCAGGATAAGTGCTTACAATGTCTCCTTTCTTGGGTCACTTTTAATTTTGATATAATTTCAAATTTACAGGACAGTTGCCAGAACAGCATGAAGAATTTGATGACAGTTTTCACCCAGTTTCACCCATCGTTTGTGTTGCTCCATCATCCGCCCACCCCCTTCTGTGGTTTGGATGTATTCACCACCACCTCCAAAGTTCCTGTGCTGGAATATCAGTCCCCAGGGCAGTGAAGGTGCAGTGGTGGAACATTTGGTCTTGTAGAAGGTGGATGGGATATTAGGGGTCGCGCCTCCTGGAGGGATTAGAGCTGGTCCCGAGAGTGAGTGAGTTCTTAAGAAAGCAGGTTGATATAACGCAAGGCCACCCAGCATGCTTGGCCCTGTTTGGTTCCTTTTCCATGACCCTGCCACATGCAGCCAGATGGTCTTTGCCAACATGCTAGCTAGCACCGTGCCATTTGGACTTCACAGTCACCGGGATCATGAGCCAAATAGATGTCTTTTCTTTATAAAGTTCCCAGCTTCAGATATTTTGTTATAGCAGTGGAAAGTAGACCAACATATGCACACACACTTTCTCTTTGATTTTCTTTTTTTCTTTTTTCTTTAAAGAGAAAGGTGGAGGGAGGGAGGGAGAGAGAGCAAGAGAAAGAATCAATTCTATTTATTTTTTCATCTGGCCTTTGTTTCTCCAACACTTAGTTGTGTATGTGGTGCTGGGGTTTGAACCCAGGTCCTCGCACATGCCAGGCAAGTGCTCCAAACTGCTGAGCCACTGTTCTAGCCCCTTCTTTGAGTTTCTGAAGCATTCAAGAGTATATGAACCTCCAAGTATTTCAGTGTGCATTTCTTAAGAACAAGATCATTCTTCTACCTGACCACAGCTGACTTCTCAAAGACAGGAGATTTAACATTGGTACACTACTATTATCTATTCCATAGGTTATATTTAAATTTTATCAAATGTCAAGCCCCCTGCCACATCAAATCCAGGATCGTAAATGCTATCCACATGTGTGTCCCTTTAGTCTTCATTCATTTAAAAAATTTCCTGTGTTTCTTGACCTTGATATTTTTTGAGGTGCACAAGCCAGTTTATTTTGCTGATTGATTCTTGGTTTGGACCGTTGATACAGGGGATGCTTTTGGGGTAGAAATACCACTTAAGACATCCTTAGTTGCTTTTAGAAACCATCTTGCAGCTGGAGCCAGCAGGGATACGCTAGGCTGCAAGGAAGAAGAGACTCAACCAACCCAGGCTAAAGAACGAGGATGCTGGGTGAGAAGTCCAGTTTGGACCTGGGCTTTTTCTGTTTTCTACTCTGCAGCCCTCTGTACATCCTTAAATATGTCAGTGGTTAATTGAAGGTGACAAGAGGCTCAAAGAGGATGGAGGGAAAGGGCAAAGCAATTGTCTCTGTTCATCTTACTAAGGCCGCTTGCTCATTAGGAGAACGGAGCAGTCATTAATGCCTCCATCATCACCCCGCTGCACACGACTGGTAGCTAGTGGGGTTGCGACAGGACTGGGGTGGATCCCTGGGTGGGGTGGGGATTGCAGGAGGCTCCATTCCCTCCCTCTCTGCTGTGTGCTCCTCTGGACACCCGGTGAGATCCGCTGCTGCTTGGTCAAGTCCTCCTCTTTCTTCCCACTCCTTCTTCTGCTCAGGATCTATTTTAACCCCCAAGGCCTAAGGCCTTCGCTTTTCATGCCGAATGTGTTATTTGCTCCCATCTGCCTGCCTTTTCTGTCCCTCTGTGATGGCCAGTGTGTGGGCCTTGGAGCCACCAGACTGTGCTCCTGCTCTTTGGTCTGTGACCAGGGGCTGGCCACTGTCACCTTTCTGAGCCTCAGTTCCTTCATATATAAAGTACAAAACTGAGGATTAAATAAGAATTTATATACATCACCTGTCACGCACCCATGAGCAGTATTGTCACATAACTGACCTTCCTAGTGCAGACACAACAGCTCTTGATAATAAGTGGCGAGTGTTTATAATTCAAGGGTTGCCAAACTTTCTCTCAAAACGGCCAGCATGAAATATTTAAAGCTTTGAGACCCATCTGCTGAACCCTGTCATTTCAGGGTGAAAAGGCTTCAGGCAGTGTGCAAACAAAGAGGCCTGGCTGTGTTTCAATAAAACTTTATTGACAAAAACAGGCCATGGCCCACAGGTTGCAGCTTGCTGTTTTATAAAGCAACCATGAAGAACAAACACCACGTTAGCAAATATTGAGCCTCTGCTGCTAAGGAAACACAGGGCTAGGGCCCCATGAGCCTCTGATCACAGCATTTCTATCCACTAAATCAATACATGACACTGTATGCATGTGCTTCTTAGGTACGCTTTATTAGATATTACCGTGGGACCTGGTGGCCAACAGTGCAATCATGCACGTCTGAAAGAAGCTTAGCCACATGCATATTCCCTCCCCAGGTCCGGTACAGCCTTCTTGCACTCGGGAACACGGGACAGCCCTTCAAGGCTGGTGGCTGTGGTTGGGGTGTCATTTTAACCAGCAAAGCCACCAAAAACAAAAGACAGCCCAGCAAACATGAAAACGTGGCACAAGATCAGTTGTGCCAAGGACGCTCTTTGCTGCAGGAGAGCTCTTTGCTGCAGGGTCTAAGGTGACATCGCTGCCTTAGACCCAGCTGGGAACTGCGTGTTGACGAATTCCTGTGCTCCGCAGGAGGGCACATCTGTGCAGGCTGGGAAAGGGCTGCACATGTTCACTTGAGGGTCACAGATAAATTCTGGCAAATTCACAAACGCATCTGAACAACGAGGACCGAGCGTGCATCCTTGACTCGGATCAGGAAATCCAGTATTTCTTGAGTGTTTGTTTGAAAGCAGAAGCTCCTCTCAGTGGGGTGGTGGCAGGGGCAGCTTGTGTGACTTGTCCCTCTTTCTTTCTTTCTTTTTTTCTACTTAGCTCTTTTGTTATTCGAGTAACCTTCGGCATGCATGTTCAGTGTCCAAACAGAGTAACATGGTTATAAAGAATAAAAAATAAAGACTATTTTTTTACATACTCTTTGCACTAGATTCACAGCTTGTCTCCGGAGGTGACGAGGGTTAATAGTTCTTGCAATCTTTTTGAGATTTAGACACAGATGTGTCTGTGCACAAAGCATGCTATTTTAAAAAATAATAAGTGGGTCCCACGAAAACCCATATACAGGTGTTCAGAGCAGCTTTATTTGTAATTGCTAAATCTCCAAGATGCCCTGTGGAGACGCATGGATAACTAAGCTATCGCGAGTCCAGATAATGCAACATCATTTGACTCTAAAAAGAAATGAGCTAATAATCCACGGAAAGATGCCGAGGAAACTTAAAATGCATAGGAAGGAGTGAGAGAAGGTGGTCTGTAAAGGCTGCAGACCGGATGGTGCCAGCTGTATGCACCCCGGAAAAGGGAGACACCTGGAGAGGGCGCAGTGATCAGCAGCGGTCAGGGCTTGTGAGGGCTGAACAGGTGAAGCGCAGAGGATTTTTAGGGCAGTGACACTGTTCTCCCTCACACTGTGATGGTGACGCATGTCGTCACGCTTTCTCAAACTCAAAGAGCCACAAAGAGTGAACACTGACGTCAGCGACGGACTTGGGTGATATGTGTCAACGGAGGGTCACTCCTGTGCCTCTCTGAAGGGGACGCTGATAACGGGGTAAGCTGTGCATGTGCAGGGGGGCGCGGGGAGGAGGTGAAATCTCGCTGCCAACCTAAGTCTGCTCTGGAAAAGAAATAGTGTTTAAAGCAAAAAGTCGTTGGATCCCAAGATACATAAAGCTGAACTTTTACCATATTATCCCTCTGTCTCTCTCTCTCTCTCTCTTTCTTTTTTTTTTTTTTCTTTTTGGTACCAGGGATTGAACCCAGGGTGCTTAACCACTGAACCACATCCACAGCCCTTTTTATTCTATTTTGAAACAGGGTCTTGCGAAGTTGCAGAGGCTGGCTTTGAACTTGTGATCCTCCTGCCTCAGATCTTAATATTATCGCTTGAAGATCATTCCACAGCAGAACACAGAGGCCTCCCTTGTTCGTCATAGCAGCCACGAAACATTTCATAGCATGACTGTACACAGTTTCCCATTGACGGCTTTTTACGTGGCTCCCAGCGTGAGAACGTCCTCAGCCATTTAGCAATAGATGACCCCGTGTGCAGATCTTTGTGATACTTTGGTAGGAGGTAGAGCTCGGCTGGGCTTGAGTACCCAGTCTCTGCCCTCCTCTCTCTCAGTTTGATCTCTAGCTCAGCTACTGGTTGGGGTAGCTGTTGCCAATTAATCATCCTCTGCATTTGTGGGAAAATCCACCCTTTTGTAGTATGCCTAACACATAGAAAGCACTCAGATTGATAATACGTGTATTTTTTCAGGGTAGACACTAGAGGCAGGAGAGTTACCATGAAAGCATCCGCTCTCCCCAGGGAGCAGTGTGTGTCAAGACCTTGCAGCTGGGGCTGGGTGCCTGCCCAGCATGCACGAGGTCCTGAGGTTGCGCCCCAGCACACCGGTACCCAAAAGAGGTGCTCGGAACTGTACCTTGCCACACCCTAAACACTGTGTAAGAATTTGCTATTATACCCAGATGTGGAATTGTTGGGTCCTAGGGAATACGGAGCTTCAGAAGGGATTTCTAAACCGTTTTTCCAAACCAGTTTCAAGAGCTGTATGAGACAATTCCAGACGCTTTTCCAATCAAGGTTTGTTACTGTCTTCCTCGTTTACCACTCTGTTAGATAGACAGGGATATTGAACTGTGCTCTTGGAAACTTTTATTCAAAATAGCTGAAAACCAGCAATAGGCCAATTGTCTACTTACAGTGAAACTGATAAATTGTGGAATAATAAAAAGAACAGGGGAGCTACATTGCTGGATCAAAAGACGGTACATCTGGGCTGGGAAGGTGGCTCAGCGGTAGAGCGCTTGCCTGGCACGTGTGAAGACCCAAGTTCAATCCCTAGCACCACATACACAATTAAGTGGAGGGAAAACAAAAACCAGATGAAAAAACAAAAATAAAATTGACTCTCTGTTTTTTAAAAAAATAGTACATTTTATATTTAGTGTTTTCAAGACTCCCCCTCCAATGTCCTCTGGGAGAAAGACTCTGCCAGTTTCCTTTCCATTAACAGCCACCGAGACTGCCAGCGTCCCTCCATCCTGCCAGGACTGGGTACTATCAATCAGTTCATATTTTTGCCAATCCAATGGGCTCATCTTTATTTACAAGCAGGGCCCGTGATAAAATCAGCCTGGGGACCTCTGGGAAGCCTGCAGGCGAGGGCAAATCAAAGCCAACCAATTTCGCCACCCCTGCAATTTGCCTCACACACATTGAGACTCTTTGGAAGAGTAACAAATGGTTATCAGGGTAATTCCGAAAAGAAGCGAGGGCACAGATCCTCCAGTAGAACCTGCCGGTTTCCAGGGAGGTTTTCGTGTGATTGGCTGCAAGACCCCCTCTGCCAGATGTCAGCAAATCACAGATATTCATGCAGCTCAAAGCCACCTCACTCAGTCGGTCTGGGCGACACATTCAGACAGAGCCCAACGCGGTTGGCTCAGGGAAGTGAAATAAATAGGACTTAATTTGTATTTTAAAGTCTTTTTATCTCTCTTTAAGCCCCTGTGTTGCACTGAAATAAAATTTGATAGAGATGGAAATGCAGCTTTAATAACGATGATCCGTAATCTTGGCCCTTTTCTTTTTTGCCGAACGTGTGTTTAGGGGTTTCTACCTTCCTCTCTTCCCCTCTGTGATTTTTGAATGACAGCCCTGTCTCTCTTGTAATCCACACTGCCTCTGAGAGTTTCAGGTGGGACCAGAAGATGTGATATCCACTTAGACCTAAGAGAGACTTTTGGGCAAGCTGGGGACCTCACCCTTCTCTCCATGAGCCACTAGCTGCCAGTCAGCTGCCACACTGATAAGATTAGCAGGCAATTAACAGCCCAGCCCAGTCAAGCAGAGGAGAGGACTCAATTAGCAGAATGTCACTGCATCTAATTTACTTTGCTTATCAGAGATTTAGTCTCTAATGACTATAGGAAGAAGCGCAGGGCACCTTCAGTAGAGGGAGCTGAAGGGGTTTAAAAGCTTAAATGTGGTCTAACCTTACTGCCTGGCAGTGGAGACACAGATAATACCAATTTGGGGAACTGTCTGGGCTGATATATGTATCTCAAGCCTGAGGTGGGGAAAGAGATTGAATGTCTGTTGTTTAAATCTTCCACCCGCCTGTTACTTTGTGAGCTGTGTCTGTTCATTCTTATTCAATGATAAAGCTCCTCCCGTGGCTTCTTAGTGGTTCAAGTCAGTACCAGTGACACCACCTACAATCATAACAAAGAGATTTCTGGTGCCCAGATATTGGATTAAAGCCTTTCTTTGGGGCTGGAGCGGTGGCTCAGTGGTATCAGGCATGCCTGGCATGCGTTGAGGACCAGAGTTCAAACCTCAGCACCACACACACAATTAAGTGTTGGAGCCATGAAAACGAGATGAAAAACTAAATAAAGTTGATTCTCTGTCTCTCCCTCAATGTCCCCCTCTCTCTCTTAAAACAAAACAAAACAAAAAACCCTTCTTGTTGGATGGGTTACACTTCACTCTTTAAATTGGAGTGGGGAAAGGTTTGCAAACTTTTTGTTAGAGGGCCAGATGGTAGATATTTTAGCATCAGGGACGATGTAGTCTCTATTGAAATTGTCACTGGAATCCCAGGCTGGAGCTAGGCTCTGGGGGTCCAAAGAGACCAGGTTCTGCCTCTTGCTGCCCTCAGAGTAATAAGAGACATGCGTGGTGGTGAAGCCAGAAAGGAGTTTATTACTCAGTGTGTCCACCCTGGGAAGCTCTGACTTCAAGAGGTAGAGGTCAGGGCATCGGGATTACATAGGGGCAGGAGCAGGAGCATGGGTGGGGTGTGTGTGTGTGCTGGGGAGAGACGTTTAAGTGGTCTTGATGAAACTGGACTGGTTGGTCAGTATCTCAGATCTGGTTGTATGAGGTCCTGCAGGGAAAACTGTCATTGCTTGAGGGGTGACTCGGTTCCCACAGGAGATGATTGCTCCTGCTTAGGGGACAGCCTCAGTTCCAGTTATGGGGTAATTGCTCTCTCGTGGGCACAGTCCCGTTGTGGGGTGATCTACCTGCCGGTGTCTTTGCTCCTGGACTCTTGCAAGCGTCTTAGTTATTCTTTGGTGACTTCAGATTTGGAGGACAGGAGAAGTTAGGGAAAGTTAGGACTAATCAACCCTGTGTTGCCAGCTTTCCTGAAGTGATTAACACACTCCATGCTGAGATGAGCAGGAATCTGACCCCAAGTGTAAGTCACAAAGGAGACAGATACAAAACAAGGCAGAGGTGCTAATCTCATCCTGGTATTCAGCTACCCATCAGGCAGCCACGGGGACACTGTTGTTCAACTGCCCAACTTTGCTATCATATCAAGAAAGCAATCCTACAATACATGTACATGAATGGCTGTGGCTGTGTTCCAATAAAACTTTATTTACAAAAGCAGGCCATTGGCCACAATTGCCAACACCTGCTCTGAATCAGTGTCCCTCAAACTCCGTGCTTTGATCCAATAGTCACGGAATCAATGTGGTGGGTCACAACAACATTATAATTTTTTTTTTAAAGAAAGAGGGGACAGTGAGAGAAAGAGAAAGAGAGAAGCAATTTTTATTTAGTTTTTCATGTGACTTTCATTCCTCGGACACTTTGTTGTGTACGTGGGTGCTGGGGTTTGAACTCGTGTACTCGCGCATGCCAGGCAAGCGCCGCAACCATCAAGCCACCGCTCCAGCCCTACCAAAATGTTTTTATAGATATGACGTGAACTGGAATTAAAATGTGTGGCTGTGTTCCATCTAATTTAGATAATGCCTCTTGTGTGAAATTTCAGTTTCAGATCGGTACACAGCAATGCACCCACGTATGCACATGTACGTATATGTGCTTGCATTTGTGTGCATGTGTGTAGTGGGTTTGGATGCAAAATGTTTGCCTTATTTTGGATTATGACTATAAAAATTTGAAAAATACGGCTCTCCCCATCCTGAAGTCGGTCTCATTATTGCATGCAGTTTACAGGCGAGGAAATAGAGTCGGAGAGACACTAAGCGACTTTCCCACAGTCCCACAGCAGAGCACCAGAACACAGCCTCACTGGGACTGGCTCCTGGTGGAGGCAGCAGAGAGAAGGAGCTGGGCAGAGGTGGTCTGGGCAGGCCTTCCATCCTGACAAGAACAGCCGGGCTTTGAAATGAGCTTTCCCTCCTGCCCCGTGGGAAATGCTGAGTGGTGAAATGGTTAAAATTCCTTCCAGTGGGAGGGAAAAGACAAGGGAGAGGAATCTTCCACAAGCTGAGTGGTTTCCTGCTCAAGCAACTGAATGTTTCTTTCTTGTTCTTGGTGCTTCCAATGCAATTGCTCTTTATCACGATGTATTTTTCTCCCAACACATTTGAGAAAGTCAGTGGGAATTGATTTGAGACTCTAAACAGTCTCAGGAATGAAAAGAACAAAATGCAACCTATTCAAACAGCCCCTCTCCCTTAATCTAGTAACAGGTGAGATGCAATTGAAATGATAATGTTAACGGAAATGTAAGAATGTGAGGTAGCACTAGGAATGTTTGGTTTGGGCATTTTTTTTTAAACCCCTCACGGAAAGACAAATGGCTGAGACATTTACATCTGCAGTTCTCATTAAGGAGGAAATGCTCAACCCATTAATTTCATTGCTATGGTGGTGAATGAGAAGTGAGAGTGAGGTTTCTGGAGGCGAGGACTCCACAGTCCAAGATGGCAGCCAGGACTGTGCACAGCCCCAGGCCGGAAGCTCCAAGGTAACTGCTCTTATCTGGGGGGTGGGAGAACACGTTTTCCTCTTAGCAAAACTCCTTGTTACACGTTTTCTTCAACTGAGGCGTTTGAATCACTTTGTAAGTTTGTGTTTTAAGACCAGCCCTCTGTAAGTTTATTTGCTGATCAATTTACAGACAGATCTCCCTGGAAACCGTGGTTTACACAGGGTATGGATCATGCATACAGAAAGCCGAATGCAGAGTCTTCAGAAATAACCTAAGTAAATGCTAGTTTTAGTCAGAAGAATTGGTTAAAAATAGATGAAAGACTGTATGAAGGGTTTAAAATATATATATATATATCCAAATTAAAAGCATATGCGGGAAACATGGGAAAAACAGATGGTGTGTAATCTCCTGTCACCGGAGAAGCTATGTCTCTGGGGAGGGTCCGAGGAGTTCCCTGAGCAGAGGGGAACCTCAACTCAGGACCAGCAGGGTCCTTGGCAGACCTGATGGAAAAGAATGTGAGCACCAGCCAGAGGGAGGCACAGACAGGGTGTATTTAGGAAAGCTAGAGGGCACGTGCAGTGGAGAGCGCGGGCTGTCTCAAGAAACAGCTCTGACTTGGGCTGGGCGTCCGGTACCTACAGAAGGGCTGCACAGGGCTGGAGGGGGATCCAGGGTGGAGCTGGACACTTGCGCTCCAGCTTCCCTGGGCCTGCATGTTTCCCTCGCTTTACAAGGGCGCAGGCCAAGGGTGAATTGCTCACGGTTACAACTGTGCGTTTCTGTATTTCAGCATTTCTCTCTCTTTACCCTAAACCTCCATCTCACTCCTACCTAACAAGAGTGCCCATTTACCATTTCGTAGTGGTCTCTTCTCCCCCCATGTGCTTTGGTTAAGGAGACCAAGTGTTGCAGAGCAAGGCCACCCTCAGAGCCAATGTGATTCTGGATGTCCTTGGTCACTGGTCCTTGTGACCATGTCAGAAGGACTTTAGATGTGATGCACATAGTAGGAGTTATGAATTTATTAAAAGAGATTGCAAAGGGGGGAGGGAGATGCTCTTAGTGGAGAATGGGGGGAAGTAGGTCCTCTTAGGAGAGGGAGAGAGGGATGGTGCACCCCTCCTGCCCTCCTATTTTATTGGTAGAAATTTCCAGAGTCCTCTGCCCAGGTTCACGTCTTGATTTTTGGCCAACAGCAGGATTGCATCTGGCTTTCAAGTCTCTGTGGCAGGGAGATTTTACTATTACAACGGCACCCTAAATATCCAAGGCCTCTCTGAGTCCTGCACTGACCAGTTCTAACTGGAATTTGTTCTTACAGATTTTATGGGGACTTCACTTTTAATTATCCTACCTCCTTGAGTCCTGGAATCTGGTCTGTGTAGAGGTCACAAAAGTCTCCGCTTGAGGGTAGCTTGTGCTCAGGGAGGAGTCTAGGCCTGCTTCTCCTCCAGGTAACTGGTTATTTTCCGAGGAATGTAGTATATCCTATTGACTTACGTCAGGCAGGGTGGCAGGTAAAAGGCTTTTTATTTTTTTATTTGTTCAATAGGGTCTTACATTTATCAGGGAATCATTATCAAACAATCAAGAACGAATGTATAATGACAGAGGAAGCCAAGGCGGATGCCATCAGTAAACTGCTTTTTAAATGAAACATGTGGGGGTCAGCGCAGGGGGCCCGGTTTGTAAAATCATTCCCTTAATCTTAGGTTCCCACCACTCACATGTGTCTGCTGCCTATCAATAAGTAAAGCAGAAAATACAAGCTGGAAAACGTACCTGGCAGCTCTCAAATCACCTTGCATGCTACCGCTGTATGGTCAGGACTCATGTCCAACAACCAGCGATGCTTAGAATAGGATGCCCAAGCCACCTCCAGCCCTGAGCTGCCTGTGAGACATCTAGAGGATTGCTGTCATGCACAGACACCTTACGTATGCCTTGCGGATTCTTGGACACCAGGGCTTTGCTTGCAAGAGATCTGGAACTATGAGATTCCCGTCGTCCCTAAGCCAAGCCATGTCCTCTGGTGTCAGGGTTTACCGTCAGCTTCTCATTAGCCAAGCAACTCAGTTTCTCCCGTGGCCACCAGGTCAAGTGTGGCCTAGGGAAGCTCAGAAGTTTCCTATATTATCTATGCTGGCACATTCAGGTTCTACGTATAGACTCACATATACACCTGTACACACTCACCCACACTATTTGGCATATGCTCTTATCTCCATATATATAAATTTATACTTTCAGGTAGCAAAAGGCTCAAAGATTCTTTGATGCTTGTTTGAGAAGCAGCGGTGAATTGCCTGTTTTCATTTCTGCCCATTTCCCTCCTGCCAGAGACAGCCACCGTTGACCCCTTCAGCTGATTCCTTCAGTATCTTCAGCTGCCTCGGCAACATGCGCTTGCTGTCCCTCTAAGCCATTCGTACTGTCTTTCCCTCGCGGCAAATGAGACTTCAGCCTTCTCGCCCTCCCTTCCCCACCTCCACCCCTCTGCTCTCCCACTTCATCCTTTCTCGCCTCTGAATCATCCCGGTGGTGTTTGACATCGGATATTCATTTCCTTTTCTGTGTCATGAATCTTGGACATGTTCTCAGATTTTTTTCATTGACTGAAGAACTTTTAGTTTTCCCTGAAGTTAATATTTGCCTTTAGGAAATTTGCTCAGTTTCTCAGTTCTTGTCGCTTGTTCCATTTCCAATTTGTGGCTAGTTATGTAACTCTTGTGTGATGACACCCATGTTTATCAGGAAACTACCCATTTTACCTTCCAGGACTTGGAAGACCCTGGGGAGTACACATCCGCTTCTCTGCTCTCTAAGCCAGGGGAGCTAACTCTCATTCTGGGCAATCCCCTGTGTCTATCCTCTGTTGGACCTATTTCACATAGACCATGCGTTCTATTCTTGGTCTGTACTCTCCACTTAGTTGACAACTTTTTACTAAGTTTCTGAGAATGGAGTTACCGTGGTGATCATACTGGGTATGTTGGGTATGGAACCCTAGGTTGGAAACCACCTTCCCAAAATTTTGAAGACCGGACCCCACTGTCCTCTAGCTGTAGAATTGTTCTTGGGAAGACCGAAGCCACTCCGACTCTGACTCTGCACAGGACCTGCCTTTCCTCTTGTGAAACTTGGGCACTTTCCTTTGATCCGGCTTTCTGAAACCCCATGGCTATGTGCCTCAGCGAGCCTTGGTCATGGAGCTGGTCTTTCGAAGCTGGAAGCATGGGAAATTGCCTGGAATTATTGAATGGATATATCCACTCCTCTGTTTCCTCTTTCTAAAACTCATCTTATTCAGATAGGTTGATTTGCTATTCTTTGAGGAAAATAAATCTCTCTCACTTTGAATCCTTGCTTTGTTCCTTTCTGAAAATTGGTCCGTCTAGTGAATCTTCCAACCCCTTTGCTGAAGCATTCATTAGTGTTATCGCATATTTAACTTCTCAGGGGCCCTTTTGAGTTTCCAAATATTTATTTATTTATTTGGCAGCAGGCAGAGCTGTAAGCGTGGCTAGGACAAGTTACAGTGGCAGCGTGGAGGTGGTGTGTTTGGGACAGAGTGGACAAGGAGACATTTGGAAAACAAAGTAGCAGATAGGAAATTGGGTGGGGACACAGTGCATAGCACCTACGGATCTCTGGCTTCATGTCATGAAGCTGGTGTCCAAGCCCAGTGTGGTCCTTGATTTGGAAAACACATTTGACCTCTCTGAGTCTTGGTTTCCCTGTTATAAAACAAACTGTCTGAATCTCCAAGGAACCTTACAATTCTGATATTCTCATGGATTTTTTATTTCATCAACGTTATTTCTCCAAAGGAGAAAAATCACAAAACTTACATTTGTTTGTACGAAACTTGAGCCTTTCCTCAGTGGTAGTGCGTCTCTGAACTCTACAGGATGGAACTTTGACCTCTGGGGAAGCAGACGCGGATGGTTCAGTGACTCGCTCAAGGTCTCTCAAGGAGTTAGTGGCAGGGACCTATTAGAATGAGGGTCTTTGGACTCCCAGGGTCTCCACTGAACTGGGTGGAGCTCTGAGCAAGTCAACTCTCAGCAATGGCCAGGAAGAAGCCACTTCATTGGGAGGAAAAGGCTGAGCTTGCCACCTTCAGAGTCCTTCAGAGCAAACCTGCTGCCCAGCCATCAGAAGCTCATCAATACTCGGCCAGAGGCTGACGTTTGCAGCATGCCAACCCCAGGAGCAGGGACCATACTGGACCCCGTGAAGAATGAGCCACTGCCCAGCATGGGGTTGACGGCCACCACAGACCAGGAGCACAGGACGCTTGGGCCAGACATCAGAGCTTCTGTTGCTGCATTTGCCACACCAGGGCAAGTCTCTGCTGAGTTCTCCCTCTTATAAAAAGGATTGTCCTCTAGAATTTGTTAAATCAACAAGATTAGAGAGGCCCAAACTGATGGCATCCCAGTGCATTTGAGAATGATCAGGAAGTGCCAGGAACACCATCGATTCCACAACTAGAACGTATTGCTTTAAGGGAGCAAGCGTCCGGTTTTTCCATTTCAGAATTGAAAAGATCCCAGGATTAATTTCTCCCAGCCCATTCCTTATTGGTATGAACAGCAATCAAGTTAAGTAATCAAAGTGTCCATGTTCTTAACGGCAATAACATCCAACCAGACAATCAGCAGAGCTGTATTGTAGACGTGTTTAACTGCCCGGAGAGCATGTTGAGGACGGGACCGTAATTCTTACCACTTGACGGGTGATCTCAGGTGAGTTGGATCTAGTGTTTTCTCAGATGCCCAGACAAACACAAGTGAAGGATGCAGCTGGAGTTTGAACGGAGGAAGTCGACATGCAAACGCCAGCCCTCTTAGCTGTCACCCATACTGCTTCTTAAAGAAACTGTCTTCTCCGCTGTTGTCCATTGTCCCTTTGGATCAGAACTGAGTTTATCTTTCTTCCCCTGTCATTAGAAAATGCCATTTATTTTGCGATTTTTAAAATGTGCTAAAATACACCTAAAATGTACCAGTGTGGCCATTTTTTGATTTACTGTCCCTGTTATCCATTTCCAGAATGTTTATCCGCCCAGATAAAAACTCTGCACCCAGGAAGCAATACCGCTCTCTTCTCTTCTCCCCTTCTGCTCTTGTCTCTGAATTTGTCTCTTCCAGGTGTCTTATGTAAGTGGGATCACAGCATATTTGTTCTTTCGCGTGTGGCTCCTGTCGCGCAGTGTAATGACGTTAAGGTCCGTCTGTCTCTTAACGTGTGTCAGTTTCATTCCTTTCTATGCCGAGTGATGTTCCATTTTACGAATCTATCACATTTTGTTTATGCGTTTATCTGTGGATGCGTGTGTGGTTGCTCGCACCCCTTGTCTGTTGTGAATCACGGTACTGTGGACGCTGGTGCTGAGGTCTCCGCCTTCAATTCTCTTGAGTAGCATCCTCTAAGTGGAATTGCTGGGTGATATGGTGGCCCTCTGCTTAGCTTCTGGAGGAATTGCTCAACCGTTTTCAGGAGTAGCTGTACCGTTTCACATGACCACGAGCCAGGCACGAGATTCCACATTTTTCCTCATCATTTCTAACACTTATTTTCAATCTTTTTCCCCAACAGCCCTCCTAGTGCATGTGAAGTAGGACCTCATTGTGATTTGGATTTGCATTTCCCTAATGATACTGACCATCTTTTCATTTCCTATCAGTTTTGGAAATCTAATTTGGAGAAAAGGGTCATCAAGCCTTTTGCTCATTTAATTGGTCTCCTTCGTTTTTATTGTTGAACTATAAGAGTTCTTCACATATTCTGGAGACGAATCCCTTTCTATATATATCTGTATGTCTCAGCCTGTGGGTTGTTACTTTGCTTTTTGGGATGGAATCCTTTGATGCACAAAAACAGATAGTTTAGTAAAGTCCAAGTCATGAATTTTTTTACAGTTTTGCTATCAGTGCTGTTTGATGTCATATTCAAGGTATCCAAAGCCATGAAAAATTTCCCCAATGTTTTCTTTTAAGAGAAATATATAACTGTATCTTGCATTTTGATCCATCTTGAGTTAATTTTTTATGGTATCAAGTAGAGATCCAACTTTTTTCTTTTTATGTAGATATCCAATTTTCTCAGCTCCATTTGTTGAAAAGACTTCTTTTTCCTTATTGAATGCTCCTGGGACCCTATCAAAAAGCATTTGACCAAATATGTGAAGCTTGTTTTCCGTGGTCTCCTTTCTGTTCCACGAGGGTGCATAATTATCCTTAGGCCAATACCACACTCTTTCGGTTATCGTGCCTTCACAGTAAGTTTTCAACTCAGTATATGCAAGCCTCCCAGAAAAAGTAATGTTAGTTTACATGATGAAAATTTAAATGTAGGTTAGACTCAGATCTGTGAATGCAAAGGAGGTAGCAATCAGCCATATCTGAAGCCAAAGTTTCTGTTTGGATCATCCAAGCCCCAGTCCCTGGTGACCACCACTCTTAGGACTTAGCAAGGGAGGAAGAGTAAGGCGGGGGAGCAAGGAGTGTGCTGGAAGCTGTATGAATTGTTCCAATCTTTTTTTGGAGGTGTTTGGGAAGAAGAGTTATAACCCTGGGAAATGGGCTGCCCTTGACCCAAGAACAGCATTTTCAGATAGTGTGGTTAGAAATGGACATACACGAAAATTACCCGGCAAAGATGTTCAATCCAGCATTGTTACCATAGCAACAGACAACAAAAAACGTTTGAGTGGCATTGGTTAAATCCCAGAGCGACCACACAATGGGAAACCAGGTGGCTGTTTGCAACTTGTGGAAGAATATTTATAGACATGAAGAGACGATAATGATAAGGATTAAAATTTTAAAAAACCTATGATGTGTGTGATGCAGTTTTACAATCGTCAGTTTTGGACATCATGAAACATGCAAACACACACACACACACACACACACACACACACACACACAATATTGGCATTATTCACAGTGGTTATATTAGGTCTGACTGTCTGGTAGATCCTGAGACCAGAATTGGTGTGCAAAAGATTTATTAAGCAAGTATTTTTTTTTTTAAAGAGAGAGAGGGACAGTGAGAGAGAAAGAGAATCAATTTTATTTAGTTTTTCATGTGGCCTTTATTGCTTTGAGACTCCGTTGTGTACGTGATGCTGGGGTCTGAATTTGGGTCCTTGTGCATGCCAGGCACTGAGCCACCGCTCCAGCCTTAAGTAAGTGTTTCTAGAAAAAACTGATGAAGGGATGAGGAAAGCAGGACAGAGAAGGGGAGAAAGAAAAGCTAGGGTTAGGATTTGAGCACTGAGTCCCAGGGAGGATGAATTCAGCCTGAGCCTACAGAGAAACTCAATTGTAAATGATATCTCAGGCTGTTCTAACCAAAGGCAAGGAACCCCAGCCTTCAAAGCACTTTGTCCAGGGCTGGAATGGTGGCTCCATGGTTAACAGCACTTTCCTGGCATGCACGAGGATGTGGGTTCAAACCCCAGCTCTACCTACACAGCTAAGTGTCAGAGAACAAAGGCCAGATGGAAAAAAAAAATGAAATTGATTCTCTCTCTCTCTCTCTCTTAAAAATAAATGATTTGCCCAGAGGTCACTGGTTAAAGGCCACCCCCAGGGGATTTATGCTCCCAGGCAGTCTGGATGAAATAGCTCCAGCTGCCAGAGGCCCCGAGTGGCAGGAGCAGGTCAGGGAAGCCACGTCTTTCAGATGTTGAGGGAAAAGAGCAAGGAGATGGTAAAGGGACTCCAGGGACCTGGGGGCACCTGGTACAGCATTCTCTGAATTTTTATTGACAATTAAAATGCATTATTTTCATAATAACATTCTATATGAAAAATCCACCTTTCAAAGTCCTCTACGATCTCACACCCATTTTACAGAATCAGGCTTAATATTCTGTGCAAAATGGCTCTTTCTTGTGACCGTGCTGTACCGATTGTCCTGGAAATATTCTAATAAAGGTATGAGGCTTCAAGGTCCTCATTCCAGAGCCTACCTTTGTCATTACTAGTAATAAAAGTAGCAAAACCAGTGCTCCACAGGCTGGGTCCTGGAGGCATGGAATACGCATCAGCTCATAAAATGCCCATCACGATCTTCTGAACCAGGAACCATGATCACACCCATTCCCCAGACTGGAAATCCAAGCCCCAGAGAGGTTAAACAATCTGCTCCAGCCAAGACCCAGGAACAGGAAGAGCTCAGTCTCAGCTCAAGTCTGCCTGATACCGAAGCTCTTGTTGGAAATCACAACACGATGATAAATTCGGATCCATACACCTCTGTTCTTGTATTCAAAGGAACACTAAGCCTCCAATTCTGATCATGGTCCCGGTCTGCTGTTATGTTATGCTTTACATGTGATTCTGAGAATATTTCTCTGCTGGTTTTTCCAACTTCATCAGAAAAAGCGTTTTTG
The DNA here is from genome assembly GCA_004027875.1 of Aplodontia rufa. Taxonomy (NCBI): domain Eukaryota; kingdom Metazoa; phylum Chordata; class Mammalia; order Rodentia; family Aplodontiidae; genus Aplodontia; species Aplodontia rufa. The sequence goes on from PVKS010004686.1 coordinate 88,331, forward strand.
CTTCTTTCTGTTCATAATCTCTTGGGGGGAAAAGGGCTGATGTCTTTGTAAAATTATGAGCAAAAGCCCATCATTGTCCAAGGAGAATACCTGCCCCAGTGCATGCTGGGTCGAACCTGTAATAATATTCAAACTTCAATCATTGCATTCCCCAAATGATAGCTTGCTCTGATCTAAGAGGAAACCTTCCTTTTTTCTCTGCTGCAAATATACGTGATAGAAATGGACACAGGCCAAGAGGCGTATTATAATGTGACAAAAAGCATTTTCTTGGATGGTACAATAAGGGTGATAATTTTAGAAATTGCCAAATAGGATAAATGGGTGGCTGCCTTCTCCTTAACCGTTCTCCCTCCATCATGAGCCTCAGTCTAAATTCCTGGCGCGGAACGCTGCAGGACACAGGAGGAAGAGAACAGAATAGGCATGGAGTTTAGAACAAATTTTGGATCTTGTTGACTTCTACAGGTTAAATTTCTATCCAAAGGTTAATTTGCTCACCACACTCATAACTTTACAGATTTCTGTTTGCTTATGTGTGAGAAAAAAACCCAGAAAAACAACAACTAAAAACCAAAACAAACAAAGAGAAAAACCAGCTCAGCCAACCTGAGTAGCGATCAGTTAAATTACTCAGACAGCCATGGTTGAAAGCGCCATTTGCACTTGGACCTGGGGTTTGCTTAGTGTCCTCTGATAATAACTTTCTGCTTGACTGGTGGTTACTAATTTTGACAGCACTACGTGAATGTCAATCACAAATAGAAAGGGACACAAGGTGTCCAGGACCCATGGAGCCAATGACCGCGATCGCATTCCCAAATGTGTGTTGATGGAAAACAGAGGCTGAGACGATTTAATTACATTCTGGATGGGCAACGTTCATGCTTTGAGTCTGCTGTGCTTGTTTGGGGGATGCAAAAGAGGAAACAAAGCCCAGGGTCCCTGGGGAATCAAGAGAGCATCAGGCCTGGCTGTCAGGGCAAAGGACCGACCCAGCTCTGCGAGGGCAAACTCGAGTACCTAGAGGCAAGGTAGCAGGAGGTTAAGGCACTGGGAGGCTGAAAGCTGCCCAAGGGAATGGGCTGGGAAAACGGTTCTCAATCGGGTGATGGATGCACCCAGAAAGAAAGAGGGATCCGTCCAGCTTCCTTCACCCCGTCTTCTTCAGGCCACAGGGAGCCCCACTGCATCCTCAGGCTGTGCAAAGGAGCCCTCCACTTGTAAGCTGCTCTCCCAACCGTGTGGGCTCCAAGCAGATGGGTCTGAACCTTGCCCACTCTTCTTGGGGAATGGTGGCATCTGTGGGGCACCTCTGAGACCAATGAGGCCGGGGTTCTTATTCTGTTTGCTTGTTTGCTGTTTTATTTCTTAGTTAAGCAAAATGAGTCTTAGAGCAGATGAAGAATTTGGGTGGGGGTCCAATGTCAGACTTCAGCGAAGGGCTCAAACCTACATTTGCCACTTTCCAAATCTTGGGAGCTGTCTGGGAAGCAGGATGAAGATAGGAATGTTGGCATGGCATTAACTATCAGGGCTAGCCGGGAGGATGCACGTGGGACGCACCGTGCTTGCTTAGCGCGTGTTTACTGAGCACTTTCTATGTGCCACGTCACGCTCTAGGCTCTACATCACCTTGGCTTTGACCTTGGTTGAGAACTTAGTACCATTACTCAGGGCCAAACCACTTTGCTTTTCTTTTACCCAGAATTCATTCTACTGAACAACCCTGAGAAACTGGCACTGCTTGTATCACCTCCATGCGGATAGGAGAAGAGAAAGCATAGCTCGTGCAAGGTAGCCCATCTCAGGAGGAGCGGAGCTGGGAGGATTTGATTGTTTCTTCCTGTGGGTGTTTACTGAGCACCTATCCCGGGCCACCCACGTGCTAAGGGCCATGAGTTGAGAGGCTGGGGTCTCTGTCTTAGTGGCACTTGTGTTCTATTTGGGAGACGTGCAACCACTCAAAGTACAGCAAGCATTCAGCTCTGAGCCCGATGCCTGTCAGGAAGGAGACGCGTGAAAGGCCGGCGTGAGGTCGGACCTGGTTTTCTGGAGTGGCGTTTAAATGAGATCTGGAGGGTGGATGCAGAGCAGGTCCAGGCTGGAGGCCATTCCCACAAGACACTTGCTGCTCAGCCCGGCCCTCAGTCTATGAAGACACAGTGCTGGCTCGCATGCTGCCTGTCCGCACCTCCTGTCCGCCTGCGCTTGCCAGAGCGTGTGACAGCCCTGGTCTCTGCATTGTGCATTCTCTGTAAGAGGAATTCTGACATCGGTGCCTACAATGAATCTTCTTCCTGACCGAAGGCCTGGGATTGGCCCTTGGCAAACTGCAGGAGTAGAGGCATTTGGGCTGTGTGTGTGCGCGTGTGTGCATGCATGTGTGTGCGTGTGTGTACGTGCATGTGTGTGTGTCTCTTGTGGCTGTTAAATGCCACCTTCAATTATGTCTCCACACCATCCCGAATCTCTGTCCTTGCTCAGTGGCCAGGAGGTGAAGTTGGTTGTCTTGAGAGGCTGGTGAGCTCCTGGCAGTGAAACTCCACTAACCCCTGCCCTGCTTAACCACCAACAGAGAAACCCACCCGCCTCAGGGCTGAGGAACAGCCAAGCTGTCAGACGCATGCTGGAGAAACGACAAGGTAGCTTTCATGCTTTTCCTCTGTGGAAGACGAAGGACAGGCAGCACTCTCAGACCTGAGGGACTAGGAATTAGAAGTGAGAGGGTCGTGGGGGCTGGAGCAGTGGCTTGGC